>JAPYYQ010001930.1:0-25420 GCA_030522585.1 Anagyrus pseudococci
CGTTGGTTCACTTGCGTAGGCAGTTCGCCGTATTCAAACTCCCAGGCAGTTATAATAACCGCCTGGCATTTGACGTAACGAATTTTTTCTATCAGTGCAGTCCTCCCATCGGCGCGGTATCCTCCGATACATCATACCCCCTCCGAGCTGGGTAATTTCATCGCTCACAGCTTCATTTCAGACACACAGAGTCGGCCCCGCGCATTATGTAGGGCAGGCGATGCGCGTCTGGCCAAGAAAAAACGATAAAAATCCCGAAGGAGAAGGGAAAATATCGAAAAGGCAAGCCGAGAAGAGAGAAGAGGGGAGTATATCTCTCACGCCGCAGTAACAGCGGCTCCGCGGTTGAATAATTCATAAGTGGAATTTAACCGGATGCAAATCGCGCGGCTCTTGCTCTTCGCGAGAAAGTGGAAGAGTGTCGCGGGCAGGGGGAGGGGGCCGTCGATAACGTGTAATATAAAATCGAGCATGTATATTTAAAGGCGCGCCGAAGTCTGTTCGAAACACGCGTCATAACCCACGGCGTGTCAGCCTTTGAGTTTTGACGGGCTAAAGTCGCGGCGCGGCCGCCGGCTGAGCGGGCCGCGCCGACTGCATTATTCATGTACGCAGATAAGATGCATTATGCCCGCGCAATATCAATACCGGAGCCCGGCCGATCGGACGAACGGCTCTCTCACTCTCCCTGGCCTACGATCTGAAGCCTCTGACGATGATTAATAACGCGTGGCACGCATGTCTCTCCGCCCGTGTGACACTTGTACGATATTACCTTTATTATTTTTTAAACGTAATTTGAATTATTTTTTAATTTCAAATTGTGCAAAGGACGTTTTTAGGAGAGGCGGAAAGTTTAAGGCGATCCTGCGTTTGCGATTATTATTTTTTATGAGCTCGGCGCAGCGTGGAATTTAGCAGAGTGAGAGCGTGTGCATGCAGGGGAAGCCCCTACTGCTGTTTAAAATGCGTCGGGCAATCTTAGAATTATGATAATATTTACGAACTTACTCAGCAATTTGGAGAGCAGATAAGAGCGTGCGAGAAAGCTTGAATAATATTAAGGATTGAAAGGAAATTTACGATCCCGGCCCGACATCCCCTCTTACACACACCCCTCCGTACTTGAGTTTTCCGAATTTGTAAAGCCGATTCAACCTCATCAGCGCACATTAATGAATTTTCGCGTCTTTTTTTTTTCTTCGCGTTTTTACTACGACGCGAACGCAAAACCAATAGAAAAAAAAACTAACCACGAGATAATAAATACTCCCTCTTAATCCAGCGACTCTCTCAAAGTTCAACAAAGACTTGCTCGGCAAGCCAATCCACTCTCTTAGCCGCGCATCTAACGTACATAAGCGAGTACAGCTTTTCATCCGGTAGCGAAAGAAAGGGCGCCTCCCAAATCCGCAATCTCCTAAATTCCAGCCTAAGCGGAAAAATTTTCGTTCGCCTCTAGCCCCGGGATTAAGAAACTCTAAATCGACTCTCGCGGGCTAAAAGAGAGAACGAGAGAAAGAGAAAAAGAGGGCTCTTCTCAAAACATTCCGCAATCAAAGTTTGCGCGACGAAGGAGAGCCCCTGGTGAGGCAAAAAAAAGCTAAACAACAACAACAACAACAACAAAGCCCATCAACGCTTAAACGCAAACAAGCCTAAGGAGAACGCCCTTTTTCAAGACTGCCTGTGTGTGTGTACGCAGGAATCTCTGGCCGTTTACCCGACGCTCTTTCCCCTTGCGTCTGACCTAATCGCCGCCTCTACCACTTATCTTGTGCTAACGCTCTCCGCGCGCTCGTGCGAAAGACCCTCGTTGTGTAATTTTGGCTTAAAAAGTTTGAGGAGGCGCCGGATGAAGGAAATGAGGTTGATCAACGAAAAATGCGCTTATCACTTACTTTTCGCGCCAGACCGGAGGAGAACAAAAAGGTCCCCCCCCCCACCCGTCTGCTATGGAAATTGTGTTTTGACTAGACGACAATGTTTGCAAGCTTGCCCGGGAAATTTATAAACCGCTCGATTAAGCAGTTTGGCGAAAGTTGCCGCAAATTCAATTTTCCACGCCAATCGAGTAAAATCCTTTGGGATTCAAAATTTTATCATCATTTTGAAATGAATTAAAATTTTTTCTCAAACGTCAGTGGCACATTTTTCAAAAGCAGAAAAAATGGAATGAAAATAATGCCAGCAGTTGGAAAAACGGATGTTAGCGGTAAAAAGAAAGCAAAGAAAATGAGAAAAAGGTCAATTACCGTTGGAGATGGAGGATAAGGGGGGAGGGGGGGAGGGGAAGGGTAAGATAGTAGTAAGCGTAAGCGCGACTGATTAGCGCGAGTGACCTTTTTGTAGGTTAAAGTTAATGGAGCAAATAATTTTATTGGATAAAGGAAACGAGCGTGTCGAGAGAAAGGATCGACGAGGACTGGGAACAACTGCAACGAGACGAGGGAGAAGCGCAAAAGGGGACGAGAAACGCGCGCTCCCCCGTCGCTTCCAGTCAATATTAACGGGGATGGGGAGGGTTGAGCGAGTAGGAGGCGGCGGAAAAGAAAGAGAAATTTTACATTTAAAATGAGAAGTGTTTAATCTTCGGAATTCACGGTAAGTATGCCGTCCCGAAGAATTTCATTGTAATTCATCGAAAACTTTCCGAGATTTGCTAGAATGAAGTGCTCGAATTTGGGTTACGGATCGATTAAGAGTGAACGCGACGGGGAGAGGCTCGCCGATAAAGAATGGGAATCCCGAGAATTATGTAATTGGAACTTTATGTTTTTTTTTCTTTTTCGTATTATCAAAGTTCCATTTTACCGTTACTTTAACATTAACGATATTGAGTTGACTTACGTAATGGAGATAACGTTTGGCTCTTTTTTGTATTGTTATGCTCACCTGCAACACAAAATTTAATCCAGATTAATTAGATTACACGTGAAATGAATCAGGTATTAAGTACTAAATATCACATTTTATTGTTATGAGTATAATTGAATATCAGACATTTGCATTTTACGACCTATCGTAGCAATCTAAAACATATCAATACATCAATGAAATCACAATAAACCGATGTATACATTGTTTTCACGTCATTTAATTATCACAACAATTCCTGCCAACAATCAACACTTAACAAGCTCATCAACGTAAAAGCTTAATTTTATTCTCTCTTTTAACACGTTTCCCAATAAAAATAAAAGAAAAAAAGCGACTCCTAGTCTCGGCAGTTGGACATCGAGCGATGCCGCATCGCAGGAACGCACGAGTCACACGTGTCCGCAGGTAGAGGGAGAGAAGAGAGGCCGGGGTATAGTGTCCGCGTGAATTTTTTCGCTGGCGGCCAATCGTAAAGCAATATAGCGCGAACGATGCCGGAACGCGTTTATACCGAATTCCAGGCCAGCCAGGCAGGCCTCCTGTTATTGGCAAATACCGCGAGAGGCTTAAGCTCGCCGTCTCGATACCTTACGAGAGGAAGTAGACTCCCAGACGCATTCTTTCCTCTCCGCCATCCTCCCGCCCCGCACACGGATTATACGTCTTAATTCGGCCCTCTCTTTTTCTCGCTTTTTCTATTCTCTTCTTCAGGGGGGCGCGCGACACCCGCAGACGCGTCGGATTTGCTGGATTTTTGGTATTCCCTTTGTTCGCCACGCACGCTCGATATTTCCAGACGAGCGGCGCTTATCACTTTCGATATCGCGCCTACACCAGCACCTTCGCGTCGGCTTCTACGCCCTTACCACCAGAGCGCCGAGGAATTTAATTTATTTGCAGTTTTATGGAATTAATAGAGATGGCTAAGGCGTGACGAGCTGTACGTGAGGACGAGAGGGAAAGGCCGAACAAAGGATGGATATAATTGAATTTTGTCAGGAGCGCTCTTGCTGATGTGAATTTACATTATTGACGTTTCATTTCCCGATATATTGTAATGCTTCGAGAGTATTAAGGCCAAAAGGTTGTTGTTACCGCTTTTTTTTCTCTCCTTTTTTTTCATTTTCACAGAAGCGGATTTTGTTTTGTGTGTTGTCGATAAGGGAAAAATGCCGGCTACTCTCTGTGACACTGCATTTATCGACCTTTAATCCTGCGTTCGATTGAATTCATTATGCTCGATTTCCATTAAAATTACAATGATGAATATTGAATAAAACATGACGCACGTCCCATCAGCCGAACGAGACCATGTTTTTTTTTCTACTTTGTTTTCTCAAACACTCATCCCTGCATTATTAAACTCTATTATTTTTAATCTGAAAACAAGCGTATCAAATCGCCAAATAAAATTTCCATTGAAATCAAATCCTATGCTGATATACGAAAGCCTCGAGAAATAAAAAGCTTATCGAGCAACCGGATACTTCCAACTTGTCTCAGCAAGAGTACAAGGAAGAGAAGCTACAGCCGCTTGCACGAGTTAGCGAAAAGACCTCGTTTCCACGGCACAGACTTTCGGAATGCGCCCGAATCTTAATCGACTTTGGGACCAGAAAGAGAGAGAGAGAGAGGGTGAACAAGAGGGGAGAGGCTGGCCGCGCGCTAACAGCTCGACATGTCTGTCACGATTCCGCGGATGTGTAATTAGACCTAACTTTATGACTTAAAAAGTTTAAATTTCGCACGCGCACGGCCCCCTCCCCTCCCCCCTTCTTCGGGCACACAAAGCCCGCCAACTAGTCCGCGGCTGCTGCCAACTTACGTTTAAGTAAGTTCACGGCGGCTCGGCGTAGCAGTCCTCGTCGTCGTCGAGTTAGCTCGCCAGACTTTGCTTCTCCCCCTTTCCCTCCTTTTCTCCGTTGCAAGAGAGAGAGAGAGAGAGAGAGAGAGACCCTTCGCCGCGTTTCATCTACCTCCTCTATTCCTATCGCGTCTTCCGCTCTTTTCTTCGGCAGCGAGTACGTTTGGGAGAACTAAGCGCGATTCGATGAATAGCCGAGAGCCGCAGTTACAATTACCATCCGCGCAACGATGCTTTTCCATTTCTATGTTACTAGAATTTTGATTTGTGCAGCAAAGTTAGCGCTAGTGGCTTAGAAAATGGTAATTTCAAGGGGTTATCCGATGGGAAGGGACAATTAATTAATCCGAGGGCACAAATTTATTTAAGGTTTTTTTGAAAATTGTACATTTTTAAAATTAAAAATTTTATTCGTAATTTATTGAGTTCGCGGAATACAAATGGAGATAATTTAATAAAGGAATACTCTCCTTCTTTTTTTAATTATTTTTACTCCATTATAAACGCGGAAGCCAATTGTAATTTAAATCAATTTAATCCTGAATTTCATCAATATCCAATTTTTTGATTCCTTATAAATTTTCAAACTTTTTATGCAAGATTTTTAATATTTATCGATTAATATTTCATCGTTGATTCTCTGTAGGCACAAATTGTAATGAATCCATTAGGTTAGACGAAAATTTAATATCAAATGAACGATATTTATTAAATTTTGTCTGCTTTATCTTTATTTCACAAAATTCATTCTGATTAAAATCGAACATCAAAAAGTCACAGTTGGTAATAACATTCGTGATTGCAGTTTCCAAATAATTTGATCAATCGCAATTTACTAAATTACTGTTCGATGAAAATCAATAAAAAAGAAAATAATAATAATGAAAACAACACACAAGAAAGACATTCCGAGCTTTAGTAATAGCCCTACGCCACACGACTCTTATGCGAACAGATAAAATCCCGAGTTGTCCTCAAAGGTAAAGGAAATACAGAGAATAGAGAAACTCTCGATGCATATCTGGGCGGCGTTCCAACGCGAGGCCATTCATGCGAATCATTCCTGCCGAACTCTCTCTCCCCTCGTGCAGAGGGCAAAAGGAGCGCCAGATAGAAGCGATCCGTGTGGGTCGTCGGCTCTCGGCGATATCGGCAGCAGCACCTCCATGGCTAAAGAGCCGAGTCGACGCGCGGCTTCCGATTTCTAATTAGCGAGCGGAGCCGTCGAGTCGCGCGCGCGCCCGTCGAGCTCTGGTAACTCGATAAACGCGGCTTGGCACTGCTGGCCTACTGGTAATTAATCCCTAGGTACTGAGACTGCCTCTATCGATGCGTTTGTGGGTCTACGTGTGCCTGTGTGCTGTACGCGATGTGCGCGTGTCTCTCTACGCTTGAATTTCTAGAGAATCGCCTGGGCTTCTCCAGCTCCCTCGCGTCTCTTTTTTTTTATCAGCTCTCGGCGTAATCGGCAAGGCTTCTTTATTGCACAGAACACCTGAGCTCGAGCACCCTGGTACATTCGAGTCTGTTTGGTATTAAGGGATATTCAATAGGGATCTCGCTTGGCTCGGATCAACGTCGACAAAAGGTATATGCTATTCCGATATTCTGAAGGACTTGCCTGATGATTTTGACGTGGTCTCGCGAGAGAGAAAAAGCATCGGCTGATGGAGAAAAGAATACAGAGCGGATGTAGGTGTTTACGCGACGCGTACGTCGTTGCTATCGCGTTCCGCATACAATTCAATTCGCTCCATCGCGAAATACGGGAGGATCAAAAGAGACTCTCGGTATTGAAACTAGGACAAATATCGCATCCTACAGTCAACTCTGTATGCGCGCTGACAAGAAAACTCCCCCAAGATCCACGCGTGAAAGGTTTATACAGAGAGCTGGATGATAAAAAAAATGAGGAAATATCCATCCGACTAGGCTGACACTCGCCAATTTCTTTTCTTTCTCTTTTTTTCCTTCAATTAGCGACGCGGCAAAGCTAGCAGCACCTGTCTCACGACGCCCGCTGCTCTCAATGCCAATTATAATCTTCGTAACCTACTTTCGCCGAAGATATCCCCACGCCGACTGTTCGCGCGCGCCTGTGTTTTGCTCGCGTTTTACCTTCTCTAACTTTCCCAGCGAGCTATCTCTCCCTCCTGCGTTTCATTTATTTGGCTATTCGTGCCGAACGATAAACTTACTTGTTGATTATTTTAAGAGTCACTTGTTTCGAGCGTGTATCGGAGAAACGAAGATTCATTCGACGTTGATAACATTATTTTGGAGTATTCATAAAACACAGCTATGACCAAGTTTTGAAGACTGAAACTGGATCACGTATCGGTACATTTATAAACTTTAATTTAGCTCTTTTTTTTACACTTTTCTCTTTTTTGCCCAAACGAATAAAATGGCAGGGGAAATTTAATATGTTACTCTCTTTCTCTTTTCGTCTTTAATTGGTCAATCCAGTAGTTTAACGAATAAAACCGAACTTTAGAAAGAGGATTTGATTTAATCAAATTTCAATTCCACTTTGGCTAGACTGATAAGATATCGAATTACCGAGTTTTACAACTTCAACTTCTTCCTTTTTTTTTAGGATCCCATGAAAAACGTTGCTGGAGATTGAAAAATTAAAATTGAATTTGCAAACTTAATCGCGACCAATCGGTCGATCATAGGTAATTTTGCGTAACTTTGAAAAGATTACGGAATTAACGTCGTTACAAGAATTCATTGCAAAATCTTCTTTTTAAGCGTTAATCAATACGCACCGGTTGTTGAGGTGGCAAGGGGAGGGAGAGAGTGAGAGTCGGCCAAGGGGAAAGATACTGATAAACAGCCAGATAATTTAATGAAACGAAGTCTTTTATCACGAGAAGCGGTTCTCTCTTTCGAGTGCGGGGCGCGCGCTTCGAGGTCTACCGCCGCAACAATAGCCGCAGCAAGGATCTCTTCATACCTTCCTCTAATCGCGGATCATTAAAGTCTTAATCCTTTCCTCCGGCCACCGAACCATTAGCATGATACTTTTCGAGTCGGCCAAGAGGGAAGGAGGAGCCCCCCGAGATGAAACACAGCCGCGCTCGAGGAAGGAAAAGGGCGATTTTCGAGGGGAATTAAGCTTTACTAGCGAGGTATATAGAGCGCGAGGGGGTGGGGGGAGCATAGGGCGGCCTTGCTGCGTCGACGAGACTAACGAGCGACGAAGGAATGGTTAATTGAATCTCCCAGCCACGGAACGGATCTGGCTGCGGCGCGAGCTCTTTCACTTGCGATTCTCGCTCAACGTCTCTAGCGAATCCGGAAACGAACAGGCGATGCAAGCGACTTGGCTAGCCCTACTGCGTTTATCCACTCGTCGGGTTCCTTGTGGAATTGATGGCTTTTGTGGTGGCCGTTTTTGGATTTTTTTATCCGGTTGATATTATGTAATTTATCAGAACAAAAACTCTAGACTGTACCCATGGTATTCGCTTTACATTTGTATTTTATTCCGAATAGTATAAAGCTTGGGAAAATATTATTATCAGAAAACATGTGCACCTGACGCTGTGTAGAAAAGTCACCTTTGCCTTGGGGCTTGCAAGTGCCGCTGACAAGCTGTGAGTACACGTACGATAGTATACAAACAAAGAAATCGCATGGGATTGTGAACTACTTTTATATAAACGTATATAACTGCGGAATTACGACGTTTTTACGATCATCACTAAAGCTTGCTTCTCTCTCCCCCTTGCTTTTTTTTATAGCGTCACGTCTGCGTCTCGTAACGACGAGAAGACGCGGTTCGAGAGAAGAATGAGGGAGGACAGGCTACTTTTCTTCATTTTTTAACGTTTCATTCTTATCTTGCCCCGGACTCCCGTTTTTACAGCTGCCACGACCATGAGGTTAGATTGCACGGAGGAGGAGGGGGGAGAAGTAGTTCCATTAAACGACACGTGTGATAACTTTAACGCAAGCGATAACGACAAACGACTTTCTTTTGCCTTGCATATTTCATGTTTTCGCGAAATATTTAATTCTCAAAAGAGGAAGAGAGAGAGAGGCAATCTAGACAAGAGTTTATCCCTACGCGAAGCAGAAATAATTTTCAAAATAACAGGGAGCGGTGAAGGAAACCAAGAAAAGAAAAGGGGCAGGGGAAAAAAGCCAGATAAAGCGGAGAGAAGATTTAGGAAGAGGAAGTCGAAGGGGAGAAAGGAGGCCGCGTGTATAATTGAATAGGTTGACAAATACGCGGAGCGGCGCGTTAAACTTGGCGAAAACAGAGCCCCTTCGTAGTCCGCCTACAAAGCGAATCGCGTAAATAATGCATGCCTGCAAAACGAGAGAGCGAGTGGGAGGCTGAGTTAAGTCATGGGGGGGGGGGGGGGCAGAATGCGAACCCGCTCGATTCTAGTGCTTCCTCTTCGCTTGGCTTTTCATGCGGATACGCCAAGATCCCCGAAAGATTGCCACGTGCGTGGAATTCCGCGCGGCGTCAAGGGGATGACGAGATGTGACCGAACCCTTCCGAGCTCCCCATAATAACGTGGTGTACGAGTCGTAAAACTCGTTAATTTTCATTACGAGCCATAAGTCTGCCGCTCGCGCGAATGATCGGACACATGCTTGGAAATGAAGAACCACATTTTTTTAGTACTCGAGTCTCCAATGGAATAATTTAATACGGACTATAGATGCATAAATCAGTAGGTAAAAGTTAGCTTTGAGTAGGTCTCGTTATTTTCAATGGAAATTCCTCTCGGAAAGTAGTATTTTAATCGTTTGAAAGTAGTTTATGTAAATTAAAAGTTCATCGGTTTGCTTTAGAGGTATTAAACAAAAGAGTAGAATACCAAAAAGCTTTTCGTTAAAGCTCCTCGGTCCTTGTAAAATGACTGTTCATACAACTCTACAGTAATACGCATCGATTTGTTAGTTTTATCAGTTCTTTTAGTTTTGTACAACTGATTTAATACGCAACACGCTATCTGCAGGTTGAAGTAAAAAAAGTAAAAAAAATAGTGTAGTCAACCTCAGCTAACCATATCAAACAATCAAGAAGAAAAAAATATAAAAAAATCTACAGAGAGCTGTCTTAGACTGATGTCGCGATCGGACCATAAAACAACGCTTTCCAGCCCCGAGTCTTCCACGAGTAGTCTCCCGCGGTTCTCTCAAGAGCTAAAAACCTACGGAAGACGATGAGGCAGAGGTAAAAGAGTCAGGGAGGGGACGTTGCGCGCGTGCGAATGACTGGCTGACGAGCCGGTGCATTATTAAGTGGCCGAGAGGTCAGCCGCGGGGCCAAGCTGCGCCCCGGGACTAGCTCTATCTCCTTCTGGCCAGTGCTTCAACCGCCTGAGCTCGATGCCTCGTTTTTGCCCTCGCGATCACCGTCCGACTTGCGCAGCTCGAGAGCGCGCAAAGGAGTAAGGCCGCAAACTTGACCGGCTTATCCGTCTTCCTCCCCCTCCCCTTCTCCCTCTCCGTTCGCTGTGCCTCTCCGCTGCGGCTTTGATTCGAGCCCCCACCCTCTCTCCGCTCTTGGCTCGATATATCTTTCTTCCCGGGGCTTCGGTGCTGGTCTATAGAGTCTCTTCGTTTTTCTCTTATTTCCCTTACGCCGCAGCGGAAGGGACTCTTGCGGACCTCGCTGCGAAGAGCCATTTATTGAGATTAGGCGTTTCTGCGCGTTCTCGAACCGGTGCATGTCGAAGATGCAGGAGAAAGAAAAGTCAGTAAGGCTATGAGCGCAGAGGACTTCCGGTCACTCTTACGAGTGTTGGAAATCGAGGAGCCCGCGATAAGAGAGACAGATCTCGAGCTACGGCTTTTGATGCGAACGAATTTATATCAGCAGAGGCTAATTTTGAAATTGCTCCATCGACATTCGCCCGATCGCGGCGCATTCAGTCCGAGGGGGTCGCTGTAATCACACGCGACGATTCGCGAAAGCAAGAGATACGCAAGTCAAAGCCCCGGATTTCCGGATTTATAAAAGGAGGACTGGTCCTCAAAGAGATTCGTTCGCCGGCATGAAAGAAGACGCGTATCCGTCAAAACTAAAGCTTCCGCTTTTGCATTACCTTAATACATTTCGAGTTTCACCGGTGTATATGCCTTACACACCGGCTGCGTGTATACACGCTCGGGCTGAATCGAAAGCTTCTCACTCGAGTTTCGATATTCTCCGTCGGCGCGACGAGTTTCCTTGAGCGCTCGACTTGTAATTAGGCGAGCTCCGCTGATGCGCGCATGAGTATTGCCAGAGCTGCTGGATATTGCAAGCTCTGGCAAACAAAATTCTAACGCAGCCTTGCATTTGTGGCAGGCTAGAGGGTTGCCGCGCTGCAAAAGCCGCAATAGCAGCATCATCGGCAGTTTGTTTTCGCGCCCAGCTGCGGCGCGGTCCTTTCTCAGCCTTTTGTGCCAGCCACCTTCCCTCCCGGCACCGCCAGCGCATTCAATTACACCAGGTGGCTGCGGCTCAAGGGGTAAGGGGAGCTTTCGTAGTAACGGCGCGTATCTACGACTCGTGCTCCATTCCCCGTTGGCTCTCCTTCCGCCTCTGTACGCTCGCTCGCTTGCGTGTAAACACTAGGCAGACAGAGTGCGAGAGAGAGAGAGAGAGAGAGAGAGAGAGAGAGAGAGAGAGAAAGCGCATAGGCGGGGGGGGGAGACCGGGGGGAGCTGTATATAGCATTGTATCGAAATTGCTTATAAGCCCCCGGCGTCGCAAATGGCGCCGCAACGGCATACAGAGACCCCGAGTACTGCCTGCTCGGATTAACTGGTGTTCGAGTCGTACTTTATATTCAATTGGCACGGCTAGAGAGAGAGAGAAGGTCGGAAGGTGTGTCTGAAGCAGGATTCTCCTGCAAGAACCTTTTGGTAATTGTTTCTAGCGTTGCAAGGCCTTCTATATAGACTATGCTGACATAACCGTTTGATAAACGCTCATGACTTTTTTTTCTATTTTTGTAAAAGTTTATTGACGGAGGGAGGAAATATAATCAGAATGGTATTTTTGTAGAAGGATTACAATAACGAAATAAAATTATCCAATTAACACATATGCAAAAATCATATTTCCGAAAGATAACAACCCCGAAAATATATAATTTCAAAAATGTTCTATTCAGTATGAATTGACAATTGACACTAAATAGAACATTAGGAAATACGATTTTCGCATATTTATTAATCGGATTTTATTTTGTTATTGTTACCCTTCTACAATTATAACATTCTGATTATTTTTCCTCCCTCCGTCAACAACTGAAGAAAGAAATGAGTATGACCGGAGATTTATTTATAAAAGAAAAACGTCTACGACTTGGACCTTAAATGAAAAAAAAATTTCTTAAACCATTTTGATGGACTTACAGTTATCTCAATAAAATAATTCACTCTATAGTAATAGTATTGTCCGCAGTATGGTGCTACTACTGCACCGGAGTAGAAGTACGGCAGGCGTCTTTTCATTCGTGCGCTTGGCGTACACTATTTTTTTCAGTGTGGCTCGGCCCGTCGAGATCGCAAGCGTCGATAAGCCAGAGCGCTTGTCCAAAAACTGTATCAGCACCACGCGAGGGAGGGGGAACGGCGCGGTGTCGCAGCAAGCGAGTGCGTTCAGCCGGCTCAGTATGCAGAGTAGCTAGATAGCAACTTTTTGTCTCTCTTACTCTCATGAACGTGGCACCTTATTCTTTGAGAGTGAGACAAAAAGTCGCTATCTGGCCACCCTGTCAGTATGTGTTCGACAATCAAAGGCAACGGTAGGTATTCTGTAAACCCGCGCTTTGTAAAAAAGACCAATAGTTCAATACATTTTTTAAACTGTATTTTTTTTATTTTTCTCCTACTCCGACCGATAAGTGCGTACCGATCGAGCTTCGAACGACAGCGCAAGCAGCATGCCGGTGCGGTGTGAGTGGGGTATGGACCAGCTGCTAGAAGATAGCAAATGCGTCTAAAACTTACAGTTTTATGTATGCTTGCTCGCACCAATAACAAGCAGCCGCAATGATTTTTGCCGATTTTCCAGCATGCCGTATGATTAGCAAACAAAAATGACAAAATCACCGCCGGTGCTTGCTGTTGATATGACAAGCAGGGAAAATCACCAATTATTATCAAGCAAACGTAAGTAATCTTCTAGCAGCGGGTCCATATAGGATTCCGTAGTGGAGAAAGAAGGCGGCTTGCAAGCGAGCGAGTTGAGTTGCGTCGAGACATGCGCCTAATACGATAAGACTAACCTGTATAGTATATTACTGCCCTGGTGCGGGAGGTGTGCCGTGCCTCACCCAAAGGTTGTTTTCTCGAGCGAAGCTAGGGAGAACATCGGGTGAGGTGCAAAAAGACCTCTAGTACTAGATCAATATACTATTTTTCATCATTTTAACCTCAAAATCTGGTAAAAAGATGCTATTTTGAGGTTGGAATGATAAAAAGGATTTTTCTCTATCAAACAAATATTAGAATATATTCTTTCATTATTACAAATTTTGGCCATCAAAACTGGCCATCAAGTGCACATTAATGTAACATTTTTTCGAACGATCATTGAACATTATTTATGGTTTGGACCTAACCTCTAAAAATGCCGAATGAACTTAAAATCCTCGCGAATACTCTAAATAAAAGTCTAAATAATTACCGTGGCTTTATAGGATACGTATTTACCAAGCTGAGACAATATTCAATTTTTACGTGCAGCAGGGTCAATAACAAGAAATTTCCCAAAAAACGATAATGACGTTGTTTTTGTTCAGTCCATAACTCCTGGTCAATTAATGTCCAAAAAATGTTTTGATGAAGGGTTAAAAAAATGTTACATTAATGGGCGTTTGCTAGTTTAGAAAAGTTGGCCAGTTTATGGCTTATTTATAATTTTGAAAAAATTATGCATTATTTCATGACTTGTTTCTGGCCAATTATTAGAATCGATTTACACCAGGGTAACCTTTAATTTATTTTTTTGTTTCATTTGTTTCCGTTCATCTCATAACAGTTATCCTACGTATTTTTTTATTACAACTCAGGAATTTTTTCCTAACATTTTTCCATTCTTTAATTATGCCTTTTTAATCAACCTTTATAAGACTTATTTTACGTTTACTTTCAGCAAATTCATTACACATAGGAAGATTGTGATAACTAAAGATTGACAGATCAGTATAACATTCCATTTAACGATGCTGTTTAAAGTGTCCATTTTTGTTATTTGGGGTTTGGCTTACGTTAACACTGATGATGATAAAAAGATCGAGACTCTGTTTAAAGTGGTAAGATTTTATATTTGAAAATAATAAAAATTATTTTTAACGATATTCAATTGTAGAAATTAAAGCCAAGCTTAAGAACTGTGCTCGAGGCACACATATGGTGTTACGAGAATCCCGATGATTGTACTCAAGAAATCAAAAGTAAACTTAAAAAATACACAGAGTTACTTTATACGCCAGATGGATTGACATCGCTTTGTTATACTTCTAATTTAAATATTGGATCAAATATAAAACTTAGTATAGACACCAAGGTAAGAATATCTGTATTATAAATTTACAGAAGGCTAAGTAGAAATTTTTGTCTGTTTGTTTATTTTTCAAAATTGTGGCTCAAAATAAATTATGTTGAATTATGCGTACAAAATAATATACCTAACTGTTGTAGGACTTAGAAAATGGTATAACGGATACGATACAAAAAATGATATGGTGCGTTAAAGACACTGACAATCAGTGTTCATTATGTTCAATTCAAGAGATAATGTGGTGTTTGTCAAATTTAGATATAAATTTTCCATTGGACAGAAGCAATAATTTTGCATTTGAATTCTCAATACTTGAAGCTGAAAGAAGTAGTACTGAGATGAATACAGATAATCTAACTTTCATAGTAAATGAACTTTTGAAAAATACAAGTGTCACTACTGAGGAAAAAAATGAGTATGAGTCGAGACTTATTCATAAAAGAGAAAAGTTGCGTGTTTTGACAAAGGCAGTTAAACAATTAGTAGATAATTATATCCAGAAGACAGTCAGTCTACGACTTGGACAGTCAACTAAAAAAATAAAAGAAAAACAATGTATTAAACCATTTTAATGGGTTTACGGTTGTCTCAATATTTGCAACGTATATAAATAATTATTTAATTTGTACTAGAAACAATTTGTGATTTATAGATCTCAGGAGTAACAAAATTAAATAATAATGATCTTGCACTGAAAGATCGATGTAGCAAACATTATTGTAAGTAGGGTAAAAATTACTATGTTACTGTAGTAATCTGTAGCCTAGTAATTTTGTGTAACGTAGTAAAATTTCTTAAACGAAATATCAAATTTCTTTTCAATCTAATAAATTTTATTACCTACATGATATTTTTTATTTCAGTGAATTATAATTTTTATCAGAAGATACGATGATATAAAAATTGAATGGATCTATTCCTCTAACAGAATTTCGTATATTTAATTAGATGTACTTGATCGGTAACATATTTCTTATTGATTTATCTCTTTTTAAAGTCTACGAATTCTTGAAACATTTTAAATTAAAACTACAATGAATTATTCTTAAAAACTTTACCTAGCGGTCTTTACCTAGCTTTAATTATACTCATATCTAATCGCAACTGTATTACATTATTCTAATCTTTTATTTCGTAAGGTGCAAAATATACTAAATTCTGTTACTCTACATAGTTAGTAAAAATTAAGATAGGTTATAGTAAATATTATTAAGAGCCTAACAACAGTTATAAGATTTGATTGTTATTTTTATGACATCAGATTTTTCAGACTATGTCCATAGCACTTATTTTGTTATAAATTATAATAATTTTTAATACATCATTTTAAAAGAAGTTCTTCAAAATGTAATAATCACTATTAGAATTGTATCAATATTCCTCACAATGCAAAACTATCCCATAATAACTATAAATTATAGTAATTTTTACACTACCTATAATAACTTTTGGTATATCGTTTCTATCCGTGTAGAAACCCTGGTAGAAAAGCCAAGCATAATTTAGTTAACAAAAATACTTGTGATACTAACTTTATCGAGACATAATTAGTGCACGTGCTTTAATGGAACGTTAAGCATTTTTTAAGCATTTTATAGCTAAAAATTTGAACATTAGCTAATTTTTACCAAATTTCTACCAGGAAAGAACAAGAAAAAATTATGAGAAAATGATCTCATACTGAAACAATAATTCAACTAGAGAAAGGAGATACAGGTGTGATTGAAGTAGGATTTACTAGCTAGAGTTTCTGAATAATTGTTCCTCGCGTCGTACGGTCTCCTATTAACGTCGCTCTACCGTTGTCGCCATACGTATACTCGCGATTCTTTCTTTGTATTTTTTTTTGTGCGGCTACTGTTGGCGCATTATTTTAAAAGGGAGTCATCACGTATAGAGCTGAGTGCGCCCCTGCTACTGCTGGCCAAGCGGGCCTCTTCTTCCTTCTCCCCTTCTCCTTCTCCTGCATTGCTACCTCCAGAAAAATGGAAACTTTTTATCTGATCCGTTTCGAATTTTCGTGCCAAGTTGCTTCACCGGCCAACTTTTCCTCGGCCTCGCCGCCGCCGCTACACGATAAAACGTGTACTACTCTTTCAAACGGGAAAATAACTTTGCCTCGAGTGGCATCATTCAAATTAGTTTTCAACTCGGTCTGCTATTCCCTTTTACAATTTTTTTTCGCTTCCCCTTCTATTTTTGAATTCGAAGATTGAACCTCGGTGCTTTAGTCTTGCAAACTGCAAGATAACGTTATTTTTCCGATTTACAAAAGCAAGAAACAGCTCGGCGTATTTAGCTTGCGCGTGGCATTTAAAAAATGCCCCACGCCTCGTGTATCAGTTTACAATTGCTCTCCGGTATATATGAGTAAGATGAACATATACACCCGTGGAATTTTAAACCGAGAGCGCGATATTGAGTTTTGTTTAAAGAAAGTCAAAAGTAGGAAACTTGATATTGCGGTGTGCGCGCGGCCAATTTAATAAAAGATAGCCGCGGCGACGAATTAAACAAGAAGCTCTACCGTAAATTTTAAAATGCGCCGCGCGGTTGTCTTTTGTACGTCTGAAACTTTAGCCCGATGAATTCGTGAATGTGCCATTTATTAAGCTCTCTCATTCTCTGAATGCACACCGGACCGTATTCAGTTTCACGGGACTCTTAAGAACGAAAGAGACGGAGAGACAGAGAGAGAGAGAGAGAGAGAGAGAGAGAGAGAGAAGGAGGGACTGTTTTCCAGTTCCAAGGCTCATAAAAGAAATTCAAATTTGAATGTTTGTATTCACGAAAGCTCTGCTCCTTAATTTTTCAGGCGGAACGAGGAGCAAAGAGTGCTGTCTTTCAGAGCTGCTACGGATTAGCTCTCGAGCGTCCCGAGCTCGTGAATAACCCTGGCTAGACATAGGACTGCGGGACACCAAGGGGGCGCGGAGGAGGGACGAGAGGGAAGTAGGTAGAGTAGGTTGGAAGGGAGAAGGGGTTGGTGTATATGTGTCTAACTGCGAAGCTGCGACTCGCACTACTTAAACTTGTAACAAGTTTCTGACTACTTTCCTTAACAAGTGGCTAAGACACAAGCATCGCTCTTGTCATTATTCGTGGGGACGCTACTAAATGCCGGCGTTAACTTCTAATGGTCAGTGAGCGAATGCAAGCCTCAACTTTCTTTAAATGTACAAGCAGCGTTAAAATTTTCTTCGCCGTCGCTTAATTTATCGTTTTACTTTAACAAAAAAAAGTCAACTGCTATCGAGAAAACGACGGTTAATAGCTTGGAAAATACGCATTTTCATAATTGTAATTGGATTCTCTCTCTCTCTCTCTCTCTCTCTCTCTCTCTCTCTCTCTCTCTCTCTCTTTTGCTGCCGAGTTACCGGAAATAAAAAGAAATTAATTAATCCAGCCTCTTTGACTGGAATTAATTAAAACTGAGAAAGTATTGTTTGGAGAGAAAGTAGAAGACGAGGAGAGGCCCAAGCTGGAAACGAGCCTCGTACCCAACGAAAACAAAAAGGGATAAAGAAAAAGCAAGAGGAAGAATAGCAATGCCACGTCAAACTCGTTATCTCAAGCCCGCCAAGATAAACTACCTCTCTCAGGCACACACGGGTATCGATCATCATCGAGCCCCTCACTCGACACGCGTAGGCCTCAGTATACGCTCTCTTGTCCATCGGGCAAAATTGTCGATGTACAGCCGAGGGTAAAAAATATACCAGTTTTTTTTCGCTTTCATCAGAGGCTTGGACCGTTGGAAAAAGTCGCGCGCGGACGAAGGGCAAGACGGAGCGCGATAAAGTGCCGCGAGAGCCCCCGGGGAGCTCTGGCCGTTGGGGATTAATACTTTGGCGTCATTTTCCAGATTGCCTCCACTCGGTTCTACTCTCCAAACGAGCGCGTGCTTCAACTAGTCGAGAGAGAGAGAGGGAGAGAGAGAGATAGGGTCGATGTGCTCCGAGCTCCGGAGAACGGAATGAAGAAGAGAAGCGGGATACGGAATGAGAATTTGAATCGAACGGACTCGGCTACGGCCCGTGCGGCTAGGTTGACGGCTTTTATTATTCGGCTGTGCGAGTTTCCCTCGACTTTCGTTTGAGTAGAGCTTTATTTTTTTGGTTTATTTTTTTTTTCGAAAGAGAGAAAGAAAGGTAAAGACAACACGTGGTTTCTTTTTGATTGGATGGGTAGACGATCTTTCTGTTGGTTGTTATAGTAGCAATTAAATTTTATATAATATATTCAAGTATTTTCCAGGTGTATAATAAATTAGGTACTGCTGTCTCGTACATTGACGTTACTGATTAAATAATGCAAATGGAGAAAGAAAAGACGAAGGCAAAGATAAAACGAAAAGAGAGAGGGAGAGAGTCTAGGGTGCGACATCGATTCCGCGCTCGGCAAAGGTGAAACTCGAGATGTCGTAAGAAAAGGCGCGCAAGGGAATAGGAAGGAGCGAAGGAATGAAAAACGAGAGCCGACTGCTGCTGCTGCTGCAGCTGCAGTATAAGAAGCAAACACACTCGCTCTCCGTGAGAGTCTTTCTTTTTCCATTCCCCAAAGCAAGAGGAGGCGACAACGAGAGCTGACCGTCCAGCTGCGCTCTCGACACGTAGAGAGCACTCTCTCTTATTCGGCGCTGCCTCCCTTTTCCGTCGCTAGCAGTCGAAATCGAAGAAGCCTGCGCGGAAAATCGAGAAATTCGCGACGTTGGAAAGATAAAGGGCCGCGGCAGTCGACGAGGCGGAATATTGAAAAATTTATACGTGTTTACTCGGTATGCTGTAAAAATACATCTATCTCCGAGGAGAGCAGCGGAGTCGCGGGCTTCGGTATGCCTTTACCGCATGACTGCCGTGTATATAGCTGACGCGAAGATCGAGAAAATATTTACGCGACATAGGCGAACGACTAGCGGGAGCTGCCAGATGGGAAATGATAGAGGAAACGCGGGATTCAAAGGCGAGCATGGTCCCCAGCTCTTCGCTTTTTTTTACCCCGTTAAAGCTAGGAATATGGACGATGATGGGCGTCGGTGGAAAGTATATCAGGCTTCCTTCAGATTATCTTCCTCGTTTTTTTCTCTCGCTCTAGCTCGACGACAAGCGTAAAGCTGCGTCTAATCTTCTAGCACGTGCGAGAGCGACCTTGAGACCAAGAGAAAGCCTCGGCTTTTGCCCTTGTACATTTCTCACTTGCTTCATACAAGCTCGGTGATCTTACTCTCCTGCCCTTTCCTCCTCCTGATCCTTCTCTTCTCTTTTTTTTTTTTTTGCTTAGAGTCGCACGGAATGACGCGATTTCGCACGAACGGTATTTTTTCGGACACGGCCTTGCGTAAGGGGAAAGCTGCTTGTAGATAAGAAAACAGGGAGACGATGCGATGTCGTTCGACCAACGATGATGGTAGGACGCTTTAACGGTCGCTCGATCGCAATCACCAGCTCTCTCTTGCTATAGCGAATTTCGTTCGGTTGTGTGTAGGTCGAGCGTATAGCACGGGAGAAAGAGAGAAGCACGTTTCTCAATATTTCGCAAGTTCAATTAAAAATAAGAGCCGGGAGGAAATTATATGGGCCATTGACGGGGAAAAATGCGATACTCGGGGATAATATCTGTCGAGCGTGAAAGGAAATGAACATTACCCGAGGCGCTTTTGTTATCTATTTTTTTTATTGAAGATTTTCGCGCAAAATTAATTTGAATTTTCAACAATCTATACTTTGAAATAAAACTATTTGTTTATTAATTTTTTCAAGGTATCGAAAAAGCGAAAAAATTTATTAAATTTTCATTCTGCAATAAGGTCACAGTTTTTAATTATCAAAGTTTCAATTGATAGATTAAACTAAATCCACCAATTTTGCATAAACAACTTCAAGTCGAGAACTGTACTCACGCTGTTGTCGCATAACCCTAAAAAAAAAGAAAAATAAATAGTCAAGCGCAGTAACACGGTCTTTTTAATTAAAATCCCCCCGAAGCTCTAAGCGACAAATCAGACCAGAAAATTGCAAATTTGCACGAAATCGAATTACACGCGCAGCGGCTCACTTTATCGGCGCAGATACGCGCCGAAATCCTACGGAGCGCGAGAGATAAACGACACGCGCGCGCTTTCGACGTGTGCGCGACACTCGGATTCCCATGTATCGTCCGTGCTTTAATTGCACCCTAGTCTCCCCCCGCTAAGCCAGAAAGAGATAGAGAGAGGGGGAGAGGGAGCGAAAGAGAAAGCACGTATATATTTGCAGAGGTAAATAAAAGGCTGCGCGCACCGTCAAGCGCGAAGATCGTCGCGAGCGAGGCAGTTATGAAGGGATTTGCTGGCTGGCCGCCGCCGGCGCAGTTGCAAGCTACTCTGTTTAACGCCAGTTTGCCAGAACGTGGTATTAGCTTATCCACCCCTTACCCCCCTGCGTGCGTGCTTATACGTCCGGCTTTATTGAGCTTGATCTTTTTTTTTCATGCTTTGTCATTAAGTCGCTCGTTTTTCCAGAGTCTTCGTTGGGACGATGCGCTTTATTAAATTAGGCTATACGTTGTTGAAATAAAGTTCTTGTAACTCTTTCTTTTTTTTTTTTAAATCGTCTTAGGCTTCTTTTATACCTGTGCATAATAAAGTACCAAACGAAAATTTTACGTTCGTGTCAGCCTGTCCAACGATTTTCCAAGCTGCCTTATGCCGAGTTTCACGTTAATGTACTATTTTCGAAACGTGTCCAAGCGAGCTTTTGCTAAATTATTTCGAGTCTCATTAAAACGAGCGCGGAAAATAGTACTCGTAAGCAGTTTATCAGTCAATGTTCAAGTGTGAGAGGAAAAGCCGGAGGAGGGGGGGGGAGTGGCAGAGGAGGCGAAACAGCACAAGCAAACGGACACAAATAGACAAGTCAATATTGAAGCGATGTTGACTCGAGTCCGAGTTTAAAATGTTCGCGAAGTAGGCTTCCGGCTGTTCCGCGAATAATTAATTGAGAATGCGATAGTGGTAAAAGAGTAGAACAGCAAGAGCAGAAAGAAGAGAGAGAGAGAGAGAGAGAGAGAGAGAGAGTAAAAGCTTCGATTCGCTCCAGCGACAGAGCGGACTGGGTAATTAATAGCTCGGTTATTAAAACTCGTTACTTTGCTCGTTATGGGACCGGGCAGCTACGTAGTGGTGGTGCGGTAGCTGCAGCGTTGGTTAGTCCTTACTCTCGTTTTTTCTTCCTGCTCTTCCCCACTTTCTTTCGGAAGAAGAAGAATTAAGGTTTGATCTCTCCCGGGGAAGCTTCATTTTCCTTCTTGTTTGAATCATCATAATTTAATCTCGCCAGCTATGGGCTACACGTGTTACAAGTTTTGCCGCGGATGAATTATTGAATTCTCGCGCTAATGAGATATTATAATGTGATCCTAGCAACTCTATGATGGGTATTTTATGTAGAACCAAAGCTTGGCTGTTAAGTAAATTAAAAATCAGCTTTAATTATTCGCCGCTACGAATTTACTTCTTCTCTCTCGCTTGAGGACTGAAAGATTAAGGCTTGAAAATTGTGAAAAGTATGAATGTCTATTATTAATTACGCGAGAAGCGAGAGAGTAACGGGTCTCAAAATACAAATGAAATTGGATTAGTTATTGAGTTAAAACAACGAAAATATAATGGACAATTCAATTCTATACGACCTGAAAATTCGTGTCTGACCAAATCGACGCTTTTTCTACTGGTTATTCGAGATTATTTCAATATGATGTAATAACTCGAGTTTTGATCAATTATTTTGTGAAATTTTTTTTTATAGAATCAAAGGATTAAGTCTCACTGCAACTAAAAATCAAGGAACCTTGTATCATCCTTTGAAAATTATTTTGTACCTTTATATCAATAAAATTTCATACAGCAAAATGAACGTTACACAGTTTATCTAATCATAATCTAGTAAGTCTACCACACATTCCCTTCAGAACGTTAAAAAATAAAAAAAGAAAAAGAATGAATAACCAGCAGAAAGTATTTCCAAACGGACGGTAAAATTTAAAAGCCCGGTAAAAATTAAATTTTTTCCAGAGCCATGTAAATTACACTTCACGCCTCATATAATTTTATGCCCGAACGGAAGACTTTCCGTATAACTCCCGGGGTAACCGCGTTAAGGCCGAGGCGAGGCTAAGAAAAATTCACAACTCCTCGAGCTGTGAGATGAGATGATGAAGGGTCAGGCGATGAATCTTGCTCGCTGTGATGATTACAAATTACGCAGACCAGAGCATATTTCCCCGAGACTCTCGCGCTCGAGTCGTTCGCTCATTAGGCCGTAGAAAAAACGGGAGATACGATTGGAATCGCGAGGTGAAATTGTTCGCGAAAGAAAATGCGGCCTGCTCGTCCATGGGGCGCGTTGATGACGTTGTCAGCGATTATTCGGCTCTGCGCGTGTGTAATTGCGAGGAGAATTTTTTAATTGAATTTCTGCATGCCCAACTCGGCCGATCAACAGGTATTTCTCTGACCTTACGCGATGTAACGACGTTTGTTTGCCTATTCATAAGTTTAAATTGAACGTTCTTTTGTTTTCCGTTTAATTAAAACGAGACTAGCACTTTTATGAAGTTATTGACAATGTGTCCATATTTCGCCTCTGGCTGATCAGAGAATCGAGTACGGCCGCGTTACCGTTTCGCGAAAGAAAATCGGAATTTCAATTTTTTTTTTTTCGAAAAAAATAATGGTTTCAGAAAATTTTCTCTTATCTCAATAATGTATTTCCCAATCTACAAAATACAACGTTTTACAGAACTATCTTTGTATATTTAAAGATAAAATAAATAAAAGAGAATACTCTTCTCAGTTGAAACAAGTTAATTTCCCACTCGGAAAAATCGATAGTTGCCAAAAGTTGTAAGAGCAGCCTCATCAAAATGCAAGTACATGCAAATTTGAATTTTGAAAATTCAACTCTTGATATAGTTGAACATTGTTTTACGTCGACTCCGCAGCCAGGACGACGAGGGGCGAATTCAAAGAGATCGACCAACTATTATACAAATTTTACAAGAGCACACCGTTCAACCCTCAGCCACAGTCCGCAAACTGTTAAAGAGATATTAAACGAGCTACCGAAATCCCTGCTCGAATAACGAACGTTCGGTGTGTCGAGAACTCGATACACACGTCGATTCGAAGAAGCTACAGTCTAGAGAGGGTCGATTTGACATTAGATCCCCTTGGCTCTAAAGCCTCCCTCATCCTAAAACCTGTTTACCCAGCGCACGCCATAACCGTCTCCCCCACCACACACACACACACACTCATCCGAAGTATCGAATGACGCTGAATCGTCCATCGTAGCCGGTAAATGCCCTACAAAATCTCGACATTCAGAAGCCGCAGCCGAAATCCCTGCCCAGTTTGTCTCGCGTCAGTTTATCCGCGAGAGAGGAAAATTAAACAACTCAGCGTAGCCTCGTCTCTCGGCATCTCTCCCTCTCATCTCCCTCCTCGATCTTCCTTCCAGACATATAACATCCCGCGGTCGTTGAGTTTGTGCAAGCAAGAGGTCGTCGTCGTCGTCGTCGTCGTTGCGAGGGGGAGAGAGCGCCGGGGCAAAAGGCCGAGGACAACGAAGTTTACTTAAGTCGCCAATGGATTCCGCAGCGGTGAAATTAGATTTGCTTCTCTTCGTGGCCCGTCGTCTCTCGGCAACGCAGGGCCGCTGCCACGAGCCACGGGAGATGACTCTTTTGCCATCTCCCTCTCTCTCTCGAGTCGCACTTCTGTTTCTCATAAACTTAGTCTCAGATTCGAATAAATTGCCTGGCTCTTCGTCTTCCTTTAGCTTGCTAACCCACTCCATGAGCCGACCACCCTATATACTTGCCCCCCTTCCTTTGCCACCCCTTCTCCCCCAACGTCTTCCTGTTTACCCTAACCGAATAAGAGAGCTGTCATTCAACGTACGCCCGAATCAGGGCTTTCCGTTGATTAATGTTATACGCTCGGCAGTTAATCGCGTCAGAATAACCGGGGTTTAAAAAAAAACTTTAATTCCAACATTTATCCTCGGTTAATAAGCTTGTTACGCTTGATTTATGCAGCCCCAAATGGTCTATTCTCAATTGTGTTATCAACGTTGCCGTTTTAAATTTGTACCCTCAACTCGCAGTTGTGATTAAGCAGTATTCAATTTCCTTTCTAACAGCAGTATACCTAATAAAATTCATAAACTGATAAAGCGACGCGCAATCAGCTTTTCCTTTAGACTATAAACATCCTCGGCCGGCCGCAAAATTTAATCTTCCATTCGTTATCGTCTTGTTTATCTTGAAAACGATAATCAATCTAATAAAAGAAAAAAAAAGTGGAGGAAAAACAGCACAAGACGAACAAAAAATAAGCCTCACTATCAAAACAAGAGGGGGAGAGAGAGGAAAAATCGAAATTTCATCGCCGAAGATAAGAGGTAAATCGCTTCACTAAACCTCACGTGTTTTTGCGCGATCAAACTGAGAAAGTAAGAGGGGGAGACACTCGATGAGGACGGTAGATAGAAAAAAGGCCCAACCTTAGCAATCCCATCTTTCGCCGAGCGTCATAAAGAGATGATAGGACGGTCAAGCGAGCCATTAGTCGGGGAGCACATACGAAGCCGTCGAGAGCACAAGGGAGAGACAAGGGGCGGGAGGGGGGGCGTAAGGGGGCCAAGGAGATAGTAGTGGAGGGTTCTAGCGTGCCGGGCATTCTCTGTATCTACGCGCGCGCACGCCGCAATCTCTCAAACGACAGTGTGTGCGCGCGCGAGCAAGCGAGAGGGAGGCAAGCGCCAGTGAAACAGAGGAGATCACACATTCCGAAAGAGAAGGAGGAGGGAGTAAAGCGGGCCGATAGTAGCCGGGGGGCGTTGGCGTGTGTGCAGTAGAACGTCGTCTGTATGCACTAGAAAGGGGGGGAGGGAGATCTGGTCAACCTCGCAAAGCGCGGAGAGCCATATTCCCCGGGCTCTCGCGCGCGCAGACCACGTGGATGTATATTTGAGCGCGCCCGAGAGCACACGCTGCCGCCGCTGTTGCACTGAGAAAAATTTCACGCAAAGATGGCATGGTAACACTGCCAGAGCGGCAGTGCTGCACCACGCCGTTTTGTTTCTAGCGCACAACGCCAAAACGGC
>JAPYYQ010001931.1:0-25410 GCA_030522585.1 Anagyrus pseudococci
TATATATATATATATATATATATATATATATACACGGAGGTGTGTAGTAAGGCTGGAGTGGGTGTGCGTATAGTTATAGTCAAGCAGGAGCAAGTCGGTACGGCCGATAGCAAAGAAAGAGCCTCCCCCGGACAGTTTTCTTTCTCCTACGCCGGCCGTCTTCTTTAGTTTTCCCTCCTGTCTTGAGCCGTCGGAGCAATGCTGTCCCCCCTCTCTGCTATCCCTCCTTTCTCTTTCCGCGCGCGCACTGCTTTGCACGAGGAGGCCCCCGCGTACTTATAACATCGCGGTCCGCCCGAGGAACAAAGGTATTGCGCGCTCTCGGGTTAAACCTCTCCGCGCCCGA
This sequence comes from Anagyrus pseudococci, assembly GCA_030522585.1. Lineage (NCBI taxonomy): Eukaryota > Metazoa > Arthropoda > Insecta > Hymenoptera > Encyrtidae > Anagyrus > Anagyrus pseudococci. The sequence goes on from JAPYYQ010001931.1 coordinate 347, forward strand.
CTCTCATCACGACGCCGATTAACAAACGCAAACGCATCGAGCTACCTAGCTTTCTTTCCCAGCTCTTTCTCTGCGTTTATTTATTTATTTATTTATTTATTTTCTTTTTTTCAAGTCTGCATTACTTTCTTGTCCGAGCTAATGGGCCGTGCGCAGCGCACGTTACTTCTGCGTTGAAATATGCGCGCAAGAGAGAAAGATAGGAGGAAATCAAAGGCCTAGCAGGGCCTTTCTTTTTCGTTATATGAATATTCAAGAGTAGGTAATTAATTATGAATTGTAGTGCAGCGAATAACGGGGGAAGGAGAAAGATGGGGAGGGGGGTGTTGATGCCCCTTTCGTTCGATGGTGTTGTCGTGTCGCGGCACAGATAAGACGCCAGGCCGGGGGCTGGCTGCTGGCTTCATGAATACGGAACGAAGACAATGCAAGCACTTGCCGTGTGCGTTTATGTGTTGTGTACGAGTGTCGCGAGACGTGTCTGTAAGCGGAGGCTCTCGGAAATTAAAAAGGGGGGACGCGCCCCCTGATATCGACGAATCTCTGCTCCAAGCTGCGGCCGTTATAAAACACGTTCTCTGTCCGAGGCTTGTTGGTAAACAAACGAGCAGCATTGAAAACAAATAACAAGTCGATGAGCGCTTAAAAGTTGTGTAACGATTAAAGAAACCGAGCATGGCCGCTGATAAAACGATGATAACATTTAGGCCTTTTTTCTCTTTTCTTCTTTTTCGGTTTTGTTTTTTTGTTTTTTTATTATTTTATTTTTTTTTTGTTTTTTAAATATAGCGCACGTATCAGAGTTTACGTAGTTGCGTGTGCGCGCGGCCTCGAAGCTTATTCTGGCAAGACATATTCAAGCGAGGAAAAGTCTAGGTTTTTAATGAATTTCACATGAATGATGAGATTTCAGGGTGTCGGAGCTGCAGGAGGAGCTCGAGCGCGAATGCAACATCTCACCGCAGGACCAGGTGCTGCTGATGAGCGGAGGCGAGGTGATGCAGCCACAAGCGACAGTCGGTTCGTACTCGACCGGCACGACTGACTCGAATCCGATCTTCCTCTTCAACAAAGCCTTTATCAGCTGTCAGACGCCGCCAGCCGCTATCGTCAACTACGTAAACGGTAAGTAAACGGTTCTTCTCTCTGGCCATACCCCGCGCCTCTTCAATACTCCTTCGTTTGCTTACGCGCAATATAAGCGTCAAGGTAAGTCGCAACGATGCCTTCGTTCATGCTCTCTCATCCTACAGACTCTCCTCCTCCTCCGTGCCGGAGAAAATTTAATCGACCTGTCAAACTGCCTCTTCTCTCCGGCAAATGACATTTGCAAGCCTCGACGCGTCGCAACGAAAATTTATCTAGCCAGCTTTATACTTACACGCTCGCGAAACAAAGACATTTTAGCGAAAGAAAGAGTGAGGAGGTATAAAGCTAAAGTGTAAAGTGAAGAAGATCGAGACCTGCCTAATCTTCAGGCTAGCTACTCTTTCACCCTCTCTCTCTCTCTCTCTCTCTCTCTCTCTCTCTCTCTCTCTCTCTCTCTCTCTCTCTCTGCCAAGTGAAATCTATATTTGCTTATGCCCAACCTGTTTCTCAATGACAGCGTGAGCATATCTGTCTCTCTCTCTTTTTTCCCTCCCACACGTTCGCCGATTGATTCACTCATAAAATTTTCTATTAACCTCCTTTCCCGCCCCCTCCCTCGAGGTGGTCCAGTAACTTTCCACCGCGTCGCAGTGTCTGTATAGCAAAGTCTTGCTCATCAGTCAAACGTTGCACCTCTGCGTCAGTAAACGAGGTTTGTGCTCGCGAAATCTCGCTGTACAGCACGCGAGAGAGTTTGCAATTCGCACAGCGTAAACGGGGCTCTCTCTCTCTCTCTCTCTCTCTCTTTCTGTCTCTCTTTCTCTCTCTCTTACGAGTAGTCGTAGCTTGTCTTCGGGCGCCGCCACGGCAGACAGTGCGACGCCTGCAGAAAGTAAAGCGCCGTCGTTGCCGATGCCCCCTCTTCTTTCAGTCAGTTGGCGGTAGAAACGCTGCTGGCTTCTCGTGCGACTTATCCTTATCAAGCTCGCGATTCCAAAATTTTTATTCAAGCCATCGAGAGGTTGTATCGTTACCACGCTACTCTCCGGCAAGACTAAACCACAATGTTCCAGCTTTTACTCAAACTTGCATCATGTACGTTGTCGCGGAAGCGGCACGTGCAGATCTCTCACTTTTTTTATACCCTCTGACGCGACTTGCACTCCTCAATGTCTGTCTTTATTATCTCGCGTAATCGCCTTGATGACGATGTCATATCCCGCCGACAGCATTTTTCTCACTCGCTCCAAAGCAGATGAGAGCGAGAGCGAGAGCGAGAGAGAGAGAGCGAGAGAGAGAGAGAGAGAGAGAGAGAGAGAGAGAGAGAGAGAGAGAGAGAGAAGAGGAATTAATGAATTTCAGGGAAATATTGTAATACTAGCGCGATTTATTTCTCTCGCGCAATTATCCGCGAGGCCAAATTGGAGCGCAATTTGAGCCTTGCGCCACATTAGCGTTAATGGACCGAGCCGTTTCTTTTCTTCCTACACCTCTCCCTCTCCAGTAGTATTCCTTTTTTTCTTATTTATTGTCTAAAACGTACGTTTTGGTACGTAAGCACTTACGCGTTTGGGGACTCTGCATCATTCCATCGACATTGACCTCGTCGCGACGAAAGAAGAAAAAAAGAGAAGAACGCCTTGTCCTTCTGGCCGCGTGCAATCACATCGCGAGTTTGCTGTATATGTCTTTAAGAATCAATATAAGCCTACACGCACTCGCGATTGCGCTGTCGCGCGCGTGTATCGGAATTGCCACTCATTTCGTAAGATTAATGCAGTAGCATCATCATCATCGATCGGCTGCAAGTGCACTGTCCTCTTTTCTGTTATAACGTGTAGAAATAAAACGAACGAGTACCTATTCAATTTAGCAGAAGGTTAACTCTAATAAAACTCTACTTCTCTCCTTCGTTTTGTTTTTATGCGGCAATAAGCCGCTGCGTACCCGTTATTAATTTGTCGAAATTAATACTTGACTCTCAAGGTCGATTGCGTCAGAAATTTTGCAAATTCAAACGATCCGACATTTCTTTTCTTTGTTCCGTTCGTTCCGTTCCGAACATCAAAGTTTGAAAAAACAACTATCAAGCAAATCAGCTGTTTGCCGTAATAAATTTAATACAATCTGTCGGAGTAATTGACATGGAACTAATCGCTCGAATTATTACTTATACTTGCGACATCTATTAAGTAAAAGGTCAATACTTACCAAACGTTATTCACCTTAAAACGAGCATGTTTTTCATTATCTTTAGTCTATACTTAATACTTCCTCGGCTCTTTTATTTTTTGTTATTGTCGCTGGCTTCTACAATCGAAGCGCGAAAAATAAAAATAAAATAAGCTCCGAGTTAAAACGCCGTGAGTCATTCTAAATTTAAATTTCACGAAAGAGCCAATCGTTAAGCAGGTCTTTTCCTACAGATCGCGTATGCAAAGTGCTTTTTATATTCATGAATTCTTTTTGACAATAAGCCATAATGAGGTCAGTTGTGTATGTGTGTCTGTTTTTTTTTCTTCCGTTGAGTAAATAAACACGTGCTTTTAAGAGCTCGTGGATGATAATTTTAAATGCGCAGTATACAATACACACACTCTGGACACGGCGAATAGAAATTTTGTAGCCTAATGAAAATTCAAATTAAAATCGAGAAAACAGATTAGGTAGCTTTATTCGCCCTATACACATTGTACGTATAAAACAAGTGTCGAGCGTCGAATAAGAGCACATAATGATAGAGAGAGAGAGAGAGAGAGAGAGAGAGAGAGAGAGAGGAGAGGTACACATAATACAGAACTCGGTAAAAACCAGCTTGGCGTATCGGCCGAGCAGCAGTAGTAACACAGGAGGGGGAGGAAGGATGAAAATGTAGTCGCGAGTAAGGAGTTGCGCTGCGCTTAACGAGCAGCCTGTAACGGTATAATATATGTATATACATGTACACGCATGTGTACGTGAAAAGCAAGTACGGCAATCGAACAGAAGGGGGATACAAGCTGTGTGTGCGTATAAAGGCAAGGCTAGATATATTGGAGGCGACGGGCACGTATATAGGGAAGGGCCGTTAGCCGAGAAGCTATCCATACAGTTTAGAGAGAGAGAGAGAGAGAGAGGCAGCCTCGCTCGCGAGTTCGAAGCTCTACGCTGCGAGTTACAGATCGGAATCGAAAGTCAAACCGGCCCTGACTGCAATACAAATTAACTCGCGCGACTCTCCCCCTCCGTAGCACTTCTCCATATTGTCTTCTCCTTCGTCTATCATGATGCAATTAATTGTCGCACTTTTTGAGCGACCCCAATCGCTGGGAAACTTGATTTTTCTCCTTTATTACCGTACCGTCATTTGAATTCATAACGACGCAAAAGAGAGAGCTGAATTTTTGCTCGACCATTTTGCATGACGATTGTGATTTTGAGAAAACTCGGGAATAATAATTTTGCGTGTCACCTCGAGGCGAACAACAATATAATAATAGAAATAAATATAAGAAAAGGAAAGAAATCTAGTAATACCGCGTCGACATCTGAGCAGTTGTTATTGTTTGCGAGCGCTTGAAGGAAGGAAAGAAAAAAAGAAGCTCTACACGTAAGCACGGTTTTACCATGGGAATTTGTTTATCGCATTCCGCGACGATTCTTATCTCGCGTTTTATCGAAAAACCCGTGCTTAAAGAATCTATTTATCTCTCGAGCGCACACGAAATTTTTTTCACTTTAATATCGACAAGCCAATATTTACGCTTTTAATCCGAGAGATCGAGACAATAACGTAGACGAGCTCTGATAAATCGAAGGTCGACAAACTTTAAGACGCCGAGTGCGAATAAAATTTGTATGAACAAATCATTTGTCTTGAATGAGAAAAAGACAAAAAAAGAAAGCAAAGAAAAAAGAAGACTTTTGTGTTTACTCGCTGCGGCCAAAACATGCTTTCTTTGCTTATTTAAAAGCCGATAAATGTTATCCCCCAGCATTAAAGAAGAACTGACGCTCATTCCGCGCGATATAAGTCTCTGTACACATCAGGCAAGCAATTAGCGAGCTGTCAAAAATCCAGCTTTATTCATCGAAAATCGGCCAAAGCCAAATCCAATAAGTTAAATAGCGTCGATAATATTGGGGGGGGGGGGGAATCTTTAAAGATTATTAAAAAAAATGTTATCTTTCTCTCTGTTCTCTCAAGCTAGCGATAAGAGATAGACGCGGAAGAGTGTCGCGCGTGCGAGTGAGGAAGGAAAAAAAAGTGTCTAGCTGGAGTAGATAAGCTGGCTTGCCAGATTTGAAATGAGGGGTCAGTCGGTCGAGACAGTAGTCGCCGATCGGGGAGCGACCTGGCTCTCTTTCGTCAATAACCTGACGCAACGAGATGAGCCTGCGCGCGGCAAGTTGCGTGTTTTCGCTTGGAGCCTCCAGGGAGGGCGGTAGAAGGAGAGGGTTCGTTCACCCTTCGTGGCTATCAAAATAGATGCATCGCCTGTGTTTGATCGAAGCCACCGCGAGCCGCGTGGAAAAGTATACTTAGCTAGACTTTCTCTCCCTCCCTCTCTCTCTCTCTCTCTCCCTCCCTCTCTCTCTCTCTTTCTTTCCTGCGCTCGTAGAGATTGATCAAACGGCTTTGCAATTGCACTTTTTATTCAAGCCGCCCGTCAACTGCACTCTTGATTGCATTTTTTTCTGCGCACAAACTTCTATTGCGTAAGAGACATTTTATTTTGTTTTCCATTATTGAAAAAAAACAATCCCTCGATCTAGATCTTATGCTGAATTGTGTAAGACAAGGCGCGTCAGTGAGATACTTGGATTCTTTAAGACGAACAGAGCGAGGGGCACTGATTAATCTGTGAAAAAAATCCATGCCTTCTCTGGGTCACAGATTAATGGAAAAGCTTTTGTAAAACTTGTATTTATGATGCGGCGGCGGCGGTATTTAAGCTCTACATTTCTTATCTTTTTGATGAGCGCGCTCGATTAGCATGTCAGTAGGTTAATAGGTTTACATGGAATTTTACCATCATTCGAACAAATCTAATGAGAAATTTTGCCGAGAGTGAGAGAGAGAGAAAGAAGAAGATTCAAGTAGAGAATCGCAAGCGGGGCTAACAAGCAGGCAGGCAGGCAGGCAGGCAGGCAGGCAGGCAGCGAGCGAGAAAGCGTTAGATAAAGAAAAGGGAGCAGCGTCTAGTTATAAGGAATCCGCGCGAGCCAGTTTTAGCTTGGGCACAGCCAGTGGATCTGATGCAAGTTTTCGGAGCCGCGTCATCCGAGAGCAGAGGGGCCGAGACTGGCCTTGAATTTTCACCGGCTGGCAAGATTTCACGCGGCCCTCTTGGCCGGCTAGACGCCCGGCCAGCTGGCCGACTCGGCGAGCCTCTGCCTCCCCTTGTCGATCCTACCTCCCCAGCTATATGTTATGTACATATAGACATGAATAACCGAGGTTCCGCTTGTCTGGGCTTTCAGCAGACGACAGCCTGGACAACAGGTTCAAGGAGTCGCAGGCGCTGCCGGTCGCCTTCCAGACCCTCCTCTCCCGCACGGAGCTCGCGAGCCACTGCTGCACCCTCAGCAGGGAGCAGCTGCGCGCCTGCGAGCGCCTCGTGCACGACCAGCATCTCCAGCAGCAAGGATGGGCCGCGGTACTGGCCAACCTCGACGACATCGCCAAGTGCTTCGGGGCAAAGTTCCTCTCGTTCGAGCAGAGCTACACCGACTACCTGGCCGAGCGAGAGCAGTTCCTCGACGTCCTCAAGAGGTAGGTTCCTTCCTTCCTTCCTTCTTTTATTTTTATTCGAATCTTCGCTGACTCTCATTGGCTGCTCGTAGCTTCAACGCGGCCGTGCATGCACTGGAAAAGATCCCGGTCCTGCCTGCGCTCATCGAGCCCAGCCTCAGCACAAAGAGTACGAAAGAACAGCAGCCGCTGGCCGACGAGGCTGCTGCCGCTACCGCCACCGGCGCCTCCACAACAAGCGAGAAGGACTCGACGACGACGGCGACGACGACGGCGACAACGGCGACGACGGCGACGACGACGACGACGACGACGACCTCGAGCAGCAGCAATCAGGCCTTCAATCTCTTCAAGTGGATCGTTTCCAAGGAGGCACCCGGCACCCTCGAACACCTCATGGAATCTACCACGCGCATGATCGAGCAGTTTGACGAGCAGCTCTTCTCCTTCATCAAGACTGAGGTAGTTTTCAAATAATACACCTCTCGAGAGGTTCATCAGTCGAAGCTAGAAAAGGCCGATGCTAACGCTTGGCGGCGCTTCGTCATTTTTTCAACCCAGGGACGATTCCTTCTCGACTCGGCGAACCGGCAGGACAAGAAGGAGATAGGTGGCCTCAGCGAGCGGCTCTATCAACTGGAGAAACTCGTGACGTCGGCGAAAAAGTGCGTGAACGAGCAGTCCGAGCTGAGCCAGGGCTTCCAACAGAACATGTCGCGCGTCAACAACCTCAAAGACGACAGCGTCATACCCGACCTCTGTATGTCCCACAAAAATCAGCTGAACGTCATGCATGCCAATTACAAGACTCTCTGCGACTACCGTCGACGTTGCATGAAGGTAGAGTACAAGGGGCTTTTCACAATTCCAACCGATTATCCCTGACGACCGACTAAACGGCCTCATCCTCAAATTCTAGGCTAAGGAGGAGCTCTCGGCTAGCATCCACAGGCATCTCAAATGGATCGCTCAGATAGAGAACCGCATCTCGGATCTGGACAACAAGCTCCTCCTCTACAACGACAGCATGCGCAAGCTGCGCCGGCAGATGGTCGTTATTCGACAGATCCACATAGCTCCGGAGATGTACGTCAGCGCTATAACAGAGGTCGTGCGCCGGCGTACCTTCTCCGATGCCTTTCTTACCTGGGCCGGCAGCCTCGCTTGTCAGATCATGAGCGTCCACAGCGAGGAGCTCCAGAGGCGCCGGGATTTCCAGACAAAGTTCCAAGGACATTTTCTCGCCTCCCTCTTCCCTGGCCTCGAGGACACGCCGCCGGCCTTTGCCACCGTAGCTCCAAAATCCTTTGACACAGGCCTCCCTAAGGTAGGCTTACATGCCAATCTACAAAACAGCCAAATTTTACAAATTTTTCAGAAAACTGAGCTGCTGCTTCTTCTTTAACTTTAGCTCACAGTTGAGGATGTAGAGGTGATGAAACAACAGCTACCGGACCTAGCTTCGAGCATTTCCATGCCAGACTTGAACAGCATAACGCAGTTTTTCATTTCCAAAAGCTTCTCGGCCAGCATCGCTGATGTTAACAAAGAAAAGGAAAACGACTTGATGGCCATTGATGATGTACCCAAGGGACAAGAAGTAGTGAGACTACCGTTAATAAGTGATAGGTACGTTTTATTTTATTTATTTCAACAAACTCTAATTTGCCTTTTTCTATCAACCTTCTCTCACTGTTCATTTTCATTTTAGGGGAGGCTTCGAATCAGAAACCGACACGGAAGAGTTTGAAAAAATTGGCCAGGCTACAATGGACTCGAAGCAAACATCATACGACAGCACAAAGCAGCAGGCTAATCCACAGAATCGGCTAAAGCAATTGGAGGTTGGTGCCTCAATATCGACCACTTCGACCTCGACTAACTCTCTCCTAAATCGCTCACCATCCTCCTCGAGCGAGCTTCTCCATTTCCCATCCTTATCCGCTAACGAGAAGCCGCAACAGCAACAGTTTCTTAGTCCACTGGCCGAGTGCGCTGAATATACCGGCTCGACTCCGCCGAAATCCTCCTCATCCTCGCATTTTCCCCTCACTGGTACCCCGAACTCGTGCGACGGTGGTCAGCATAGAAAGCAAAGGAAACAGTCGGGCAGCGATGCGAGCAGTCCATCTGTTGGTAACGCTGCTGCCGCGAACGATTTCCTTGGCACCGAGTTTTACATGGACGAGTCGCTGCCAAGTAGTCTCAGCGAGCATCCTACTGATAGCCAGCATCAAGTTATTGTATCCCTGCTTCAGGTATTGGATACGATCTCACCACCTGCTCGACACGTTTAATGTCCACTTAATCATAGTTTTTTTACATGTTTTTTTTTTTTTTTTTTTTTTTTTATTTATCACTACTTGACTATTTGATATTCTTTATTTCCTGTTATGGATTGCTTTCTTTTAAATGTAGTTCTAATGTGTATGCAAACACTGCAAAATGGGTAATATTTGATACTAATTCTATTTAAGTTTGGGTTTAAATGTTTATTTTATAATTAAATAACGAACGTTAAAAATTCTTCTATTTTTGGAAATTATATTTTATTTTAGTTTCATTTCAATTTTGGTAAGTAAATTTTCAAGTTTATAACTTTTAAAGTTTCAACAGCCTATTCATAATTTCTTGAAAAGTAAAAAAGTGTTATTTGTAAGATGTAGTATACGCTTCGAAATTTTATTAAAATTATGTTCTTCTGCTTCTCACTAACATACACATTCATTCTGTGTCATTCATTATTACCATAGTTTTTGTTTCTGTTCTAATAAGTTCTGCTAAAGCATGGCTAGTAGATTAAAACTTCAATACATCGCTTTTACAAAAAAGAATTTCACTTAAACATTTTATGGTTTAAGGTTTTCGGTTCGTTCGTCTCTTTTTGTTTGTTTTACAGGGTAGCTGCCGTCGCACTTTGCTCCTACTCTCTTTCCAAAAACCTACACCAATGTAATCCAATACAACGTTACTTCTAGGCAACCCTTAAACCTTCCCAATTCAACCTTTAACAATACAATTACTTTTTCTTACGATCATTTAGTTTAGTACCTGCTACAATTCAAAATTTTAGCAAAAGTTTATATTTTCTTTACATTACCAATACAATAGAAAAGTTTTGAAGCAAAGATAATTGTATCATACTTTTGTTCACACAAAATAGCAAAAATTTAAGAAAACATAACAAATGAACGAAAGTCTGAAAAAGCACTCAACACTGAAAATAAATGTTGAAAAACTTAGATTACCGTTGTGAAAAAAATGTTGAAACAAGTAGCTTGAGCTGCGCTGGTAAAGTGGTGCGAAACGATCGAGAGAAATAAATGCGATCAAACGAAAAGAAAGCAAACTTAACGAAGCAGAAAGATAATTTATGTATGAAATGCAATTTCAGGAGGATTTAAACAGCTCTCGCGAGGAGGTAGAGAGGCTACGCTCGCTAATGCGAGAACTGAAAAGTGTGGCGTGCGAATCGCTCGTCGAGCTACGTCGTGACCTGGCAGGACTGAAGGAGCGAACGATGGAGGAGCGAACTTCAGCGACTGGTATAGCAGAGCGTTTGACCGCTACGTTGGGCCTGCAGAGCCTGGCGTTGCGCGAGCGCGAGCAGGAGCTCACGGTTGACCACGAGCTCGAGCTTGCTGACCTTAAGAAGGTCCTGCAGGCTCGCGAAGACCAGATCGAGACTATCAAGAGCTCGCTCATCGAGAAAGAGAGTCACGCGAACGAGCAAGAACGTCTCCTTGTCGTTATGCGCCAGAAGTTCGAAGGAGAGCACCAGGAAGTACAGAAACTCCAGGCCATTTATGGGTGAGTAGTGAGCTTCGTTCAGAGTACAATTATACTCGGTCGATTGTCTCCTTATCCTTGTTGTCAGGAGTTTGATTTTTTATTTTCATTATAGGCAAATTGAAGAAAGGTTGGCACAGTCGCGGCTCGAGAAGGAGAACGCCTTGGAGTGCAACGAAGTGAGATTGATCGAGATCAATACGCTTAAAAGCTCGGAGGAGCAATGCCAGAACCGAATTAAAGAGCTGGAGGAGCAGCTGGCAACAGCCGAGAAAAAATATCAAAAAATCATGAAGGAACAGGTTGACAGAATTCAAATGGAGCACAAAATTGAACTCGAGAATATCAGAGGTAGGTTCAAGTTAATGGCTGCCTCGACGATGGAACGTAGCCCTAGTGATTCCAGTTTGGAGAAAATTGAGGTATGTATTGTCTGTAATTTTAAGAGTACGCTATTCTTTGACTTTTGTATCTGTACAAAACTATAAATACAACTGATTATTGCAGCGGGCGGATGTCATAGAACTGGTTAATCACGAAACTATCTTGGCACAAGCTAAGCAAGAGATGGAAGTTGAAAAAGAACAAGCTATTCAACAGGCTCTCAAAGATTTGCAAATGGCCAATGAAATTATCAAGAAAAACGAGATGGACCTTCAGAACATCAAGTTGGAGAAACTTGCTTTACTCGACGAGTGCGAACGCTACAAGTCTACTGTTGAACGTTTACAGGAAACCGAAATTTTGATACAGAACCTCAAATTGGATAACATCAAATTGGCCAGTGAAGTAGCCGAAAACAGCAAAAATCTCGAACTGAGAGATAAGCTCGTTCGTGATTTGGAGGTGAATAAAATTGAACCATTTTAATAAAATACAGTTTTAGAACAATAATAATAATAATAATAATAATAATAATAATAATAATAATAATAATTGTTTTTCAGTTTGATTTTTTTTTAATTTAACAAGTTTTACTAATTAAATATTTTTTGTACAGATGGAAAGGGACGATTTGAGACGAGAATTAGAAGATAAACGCATGATAATGAGTCAAGAAAACATTGAGCTTAAAGAAATGATTAAAATAATTGGTGATGAAAACAAAGACATAGTCAAGGTATCGGAAACAAAGAAAGTCAAGTTAGAAACCGAATGCGATTTGGAAAGCTCCGGGATAATGAAAGATATGAATGCCTCGGTATCAGTAGTGTCAGATGCTTCATTGCTACATCGTTCAGACGCCACCACAAGTACTGATCAGAGTCAGCAAGATGCTTCCACAGCTAAACATTTGTTGCGCGAAAAATCTCTCAAGGGTATAAACAGTCTCCTGCAACATGGAAAAGTCACGTATTTGAGCTGCAACCGTGGTGACGTTGTCGTTGTGCATTGGGATCAGGAGCATCGTAATTACACTGTACTAATAGAGTCTGACACTAAATACTTTTTAAATTCTGATTGTCTTTCCGATTTGGGTCTTAAGCCGTGTAAAGATGGGTTACCAAGTAAAATAATTGCTATTGCAGAAGTTGTGGAAAAAGAGTTTTGCAAGGCGAGAAAGGTACGAGTTTAATTTTGTCTAAATAAATAATCTGTTTCATAATTAATATAAATATATAATTATTTTTTCTTAATTACAGTCAGACAATCGTTACAGAGTTCCAATAGAAACGAAATTTTATCGAGTTCGAGTCAAGCCTTATAACAGACTACTGAAATCATCTGGTAGTAAAAGCCAGTAAAGACAAAATACGCAAGATCTACCAGAATGGTAATTGATTGTGTTATCGTGCGGAAAGAAAGAAATTTTAAATGAAAGGCCAAAACCTGCCAGAGCCTCGAGGCGCACCTCTCAAAACTTTATTTTATTTTTTTTTTTATAATTTAGACGAAATGAATACGACAGAGAAACACAAATATTCAGGTTGAAACCGAAAGTCGTATAGAATGCGCTGCTACTTCATTGTGATAAAATAATTTAAAGATAAAGCAAAAAAATGAAAGAAATATGTGTGAAATATATTGGTCGAATGTTGTGGATAGACTTAAGATGAGAGTGAAATTTATAATAGTTTTGTTGTTCATTTTCGATAATACACATTTACTAGATACAACATGTGCTGGAAAAAAAATGAAAATTGTCAAAGAGCTTGTGTATAATGCTCACAAAAGTAGATTAATTTTTTTTACTATTTAGTTTTGTTAACATATCGTCGACACATTTTTTTTATGTGTGAAAACATAAAACATCGAATATAAATGACAAATGTAAACGAGAAATATCTTTTGTCGTTATTTGAAAGATACGATTTTTTAGTAATTTTATTACAAAACCTAGATAATCGATCTTTGCACCTCGTGGAGAATTAGTTCTGTAAGTTTTATAGCCTATGTGGAATTGCGCTATATCCCCTTACTCATACTTTTATATATATATTAAAAATGCGTACCGCGAGGGTATGCTCTTACAATGATATATACTCGTATGAAAACGCTATATATTGAATCTAAACAATCTCACTCGTGTGTGCAATAATTTATGTGTGAAATTCATTAAAATGTCCACTAAAGTTTTTGAAAATGAATTTCTTTTTAACGAAAAATGGTTATAAATTATTTCAACTCATTAACTAGTTAACAACGCAGTCAACTAGATATATGCATCGTCTTCATCCGTATTTATAATGTTTTATGACTGATTTTCGACAATTTGTTTAGCTGTTGTAGTAAAGTACTGCTCTGCACTATATGTTTATTACGATTCAGTATGTACAAACTGCACCATCCGAAAAATTATATCGGAATAAGTTCGATTTCATTTTTTTCTCTACGAAAGAAAAACCCAAAAAAAACGTAGTCACTAGATATTAACCCTTTTTCACTTACCGATATTATGTATAAAAGCTGTAGAGAAAAAATAGTAGAAATTAAACGAGAAGTCAGTGACAAGGCGGTCATTGTCTCTGACTTTCTTCGTTTCTTTCTAAATATATACATACACCTATTAACGAAACAAACTGTGTCTGGACAGGATCGGATTTCTATTTGTAAGATGTTAGATACTGATTGTTTTCAACAATACACACATAGACACTTTGTATAGTATATCGTAAAATAGCTGTGATCATCGCTGGCGCTGCTTTGTGTACCTGTCAACAGAAAATCCTTACGCCTTAATTAGCTCTTTTTTAATTTAATAAGAAAAAGCTTAACACGTTTTTATCTTGTACAAACATTTATTTTGGTTAAGCAGGAAATTACGTCTTTCCCTTGGATTTTCTGTCGACTGGTCTTGCGCCTTTTAATCTCCTTTCGACGTTTTCACATTCAAACTAATAATATAATTAGTAACTTCAATCTCGCATGAGTGTAAAAATAGAATGAAAGTAGAATTTTTCTGTGGGTTAAGAGGAGATAGAGTGTGAAATTCTATGAACTTTTTAACACTGTAACTTAAAACAAAAACACTTCTGTAGAATAAAAGAGATGCTTTGATTAACTCGATTTCTCAAACTGATACTATCATCGTTCACTGCTTAATTTATACTTCATTTTCGACAATATTCGATTTGTCTGATTGCAACGACAAAGGCAATCTATCATAGGCTGTAATTTTAATAAAAATAACTTGACCAGTCGTTGTAAGATTTCTCCATTGTAAAGGTCTTGATAAGTACTTCACTTGACTCTCAAGCGACCCTTCGCACGTCTATCAAAATTTTCAAATTGCGAGTGTCTTAACAATTTGCAGATGCAGCAGAAAAGTCATTGTAATTTTATGAAGAGTTTTTTTAATGGAAAAAAAATGAAAAAAAGGATAGTGATAAATATATTAATCTGATAAGCTCAAACATCAAAGATATGTGCCTGTTATATATTATATACATGAAATTATTCTTTTGGTCCATGATTTTTGTATGTGGTTCTTTAATTTTTTTCATTAAATAATTTTCAAGTAAAAAAAACTAAAAAATAAAATATCATTTGAGATCTACTATTAAGCGATTGCATAGAGCTTACAAGCAAACAACTGCGTCACAAAGTAATAGAAAAATTTCAATTTATTAGATTATTACATTATATTTACTTCTTTAGAGAAAGTAATTAAAAGCAAACAATTGTAAAAGTTAAGTAACTAAACTTTTTTTAAATTTTTTTTTTTATATAGTGTGTAAGTAGCAATTTTAAAAAATAACAGTTAAATTAAAAATTAAAAAAAATACACATATGTTCGAACATTTACCTTAGCGACCTTAGCATGTAGCGTTCAGGCATAAAAATATGTAACGGATTGAAGACGTACACGTGCGAAGGATAAAAAATAAAAAAAAAGCGTCTAGATTTCTGCATTGAGCAAGCGTTTGATTTTCTTTCTTTTTGTAAAAAACGTTACAAATGCAAAATTTAAATAATAGAAAATAAGAAGAGTGTTTAGGTATGCAAAGTAATGTGATTATAAAATATATTGTTATAACTGAAAAAAACACGAAAATAATTATATATGAATTAACAATAAAGAACAAGTGACTTTTACATGAGACGTTGTATGTATGTTATTTTTATTTCGATTTGACATTTTCAATCCTTTTTAAATTAACAGTGCTTAATCATGTATGTACAATTTTATTTTGATAATGCGTAAGAGCTATATACAATTAAAAGTTAAAATCTGAATATTTTCTTTTTCATTGAAAAAAAATCAGCAGTAATTTCCTAATCTTTGTTTTTTATTGTATCAAAATCTAAACACTTACGGATTAATTTGGAAGGAACTAAATATTGAGATTCGCTTTTAGAACTAGAAGTAAATGCACGATTAAAATAAGTAAACATCACCGTACGCAATTGCATCAACAAGAGCAAATTTAACATACTTATGTTATATATTAAACAAATTTCTGTGCGCGATTAAACAAATACTAATTCAATGTATTATATTACAGTACAAAATGCGCGATTCTGACTTTTTTTTAATCACAAATCGCTTTTTACAATTGAGTAGCCATTATTACCATAAGATATTAAACTTTAAAATAAGTACACGAGTTGTATTTTCATGACATTCCTTGAATGAAAAATGGAATAGAATATACTACTCAGTAATAATCTGATGTTTGTATTTCTTGTCTACAACTTATTTATACTGGTCTACTTCGCTCGATACATATTCCTAATCGATTTATACAAGCATATGTATTCATAACAAAGTATTGGTCTATCAATCAATAATAAAAAAAAACAACAGCAGTCTTATATCGATAATGTTTGAATCTTCTATGTAGCGCTAAACAATGAACAAATTCGTTCGTCATCGACCAACTTTTTAAGTCGTCAATTTCATAATTAAAAAAAATTTTAAATTCACACCGGTTTGAAAAATCACAAAATTGCTAATGACGATCGATGAGTTCTCAGCCACAGGCTAATGAGAGAGAGAGAGAGAGAGAGAGAGAGAGAGAGAGAGAGAGAGAGAGAGAGAGAGAGAGAGAGAGAGAGAGGTAGATAATACGTAAGAAAGGGAAAAAGGGTGTTGGTCGCGATATCTAATGATGTGGTACATAGCTGTGCAACAGAGGAGGCTGTTGCTGCTGTTGGCAGACTGGTTGAATGGCTGCGCTGTGAGACTGGGCTGGCTCGTGAATTTGCTGGGCCGGTTGATGTTGTTCCTCTTCGCCGGAACTGCAGAGCATACCAACGAGAGTGTAGTCTACAAACGGTGGTATCTCCATGTCCGCGACCTCGGCGTAGCCGACGCTGGCCGGAACGCTGGAGACGGCCGGGGGCTGGGCGAGCCGGTTGTCCAGGAGGTCGCAGCTGTACTGGCACCTATCGGATCCACTGTTCTGGTAAAAGTACTCCGGACTCGTCTGAGACTGCTGTTGCAGCTGAAGCTGCGACTGCTGGGGCTGCTCGTGGCTGGCAGTATAAGTAAGCCTCTCCTCTAAAATCCGAGTTGGCTGGTTGCTCGGCCCTCGCTGGCTGGGCGACTGCACCGGCGAGGATTCGCTTCTTGGGCCCGGCAGCTGGATCATTGGCTGGTAATCCTCGTAGCCGGGGAATCCCGCCGCCTCGGCGACCGGTGATTGACTAGAATTGTATTGGCCCGTCGGCAGCGAGCCGTTCGCGTAGTCCATTCGACTATCGTGTTGTTGACTCGTCGGCCATCTCGCCTGCTGCTGCTGCTGCGTCTGCTGCGTCTGCTGCGTCTGCTGCGTTGGCTGCGTTGGCTGGGTCTGGTAAGAGCTGTAGCCCGAGCAGATTTGCGACTGAGCCATCTCTTTTTCGCAATCCTGATTCTAAAAGATCCACCATAGCGAAATTCAAAGTTACACATTGCATTATCAAAGGAGGAAAGAGATTTGTTGGGCGCGACTTACCTGGGACACGCTGACGTGGCTGCTGCTCGAATCTTCGCTGAGCAACGGTAGGTTCCAGTAGGTTTGCTCGTGCATCTCCGGAATTTCGTACTTAATGGTCCCGCTGCTCAGATCCAATAGACTCGAGGGTGATCTCGAGATTTCGTTGTTATTGTTGTGACTACTGCTATTGTTGTTATTGTTATTTTGACTATTATTGTTATTGTGTAAATGAGTATTATTGTTGTGATGATGATGATGATGATGATGATGCTGGTGGTGATGTAGAGTGAAATCCGGGCGAATCGGCTGGTCCAGCTGAAAGATTTCCTCGGGCTGAAAGAGATCGTTGCTGAAGCCGGGCCCCGGGAAATCGGCGCTCGGATATGAGGATGCCTCCTGGGGCAGGCACGGATAGCCGAGGCTGGTCTGTTCCATCGCTGGCTCTTGGGGCCAGTAGGCTGGGGCCTCGTTACCGGTCATGTGCTGAGCCTGTGGATTGTACAGCGGGTGGTTTGACGGATTGCTCATAGTCAGCGGCTCGTGCTGCGTCGGAGCTGGCTGCTGCTGCTGCTGGGCTGGCGATTGGTAGGGATTCTGACTGGACGAGTAGCCGCGCTGCATGCTGCCACAGACGCACTCGAACGGCGAACAGGAGCATGTGTAGCCTGAGAAGATGAATTTTTTTAGCTGTTGAACAAGACAGAAAGAGAGAGAGAGAGAGAGAGAGAGAGAGAGAGAGAGAGATAGCATTGACGTACCTTTGTCGGCGATTAGTGGAGGGATGGCTGCTGCTGCTGCTGCTGTCCTCGAGGGCATCTCCAGCGTCTCGGAACTCGATCTTTTTGTGCCTCGCAAAGTCATCAACTGGAAAGAAGGAACAAGTCTAGGCTTGAGCTGTTTGTCAAGTCGGGGGATGAGAAGAGGGGCTGCGGAGGCTCGAGGCGTACCTTGGAGCCGAGGGCAGCCTCGCGGGCGAGGAGGACGGCGAGGCCGCGGACCCGTCGTCCGGCGCCTACGCTCCTGCGCGCCTCCGAGGTCGACTTGGCCTCGGGCCTCGGGTGATCGTGGCTCCCCTTGGCTTGGAAGAAGATGGCGTGCTCGGTGTGCCGCCAGAAGTGGGTCACCGGGTAGCCGCAGTGGCCCCGGCAGGCGTGTATCTGCAGCCTCCCGGCGCACTGGCGGTTCGGGCAGGGCTTGCCCTGCTGCTTCTTCCTCGCCTGCAAGCTCGAAGAGAGGCCGAGTGTTATCGAGGCGCCCGGCTAGCCGTGTCAATCGCCCTCGCGAAGAGTCGGCTTACCTTGTCGCAGATGGCCGGCCTGAGGTGGACCCGGCCGCCCCCGGGGAGGAGGCACTTGAGCGAGCACTCGAGCACCCCGAGGCAGGACTTTTTCAGTATGCTCACGTTGTGGTTGTTGGTGTTGCGCATCGCCCAGCCGGAGGCGTGTCTCCGCGCCTCCTCGCACTCCGGCCCGTAGACCTTGCGCACGTGCCCGTCCGCCCACTCGGACCAGCCGTCGAACTCGACGACCTGCAACACACACCAGCCGCGATTCTTCAGCACTCTCCTACCTCTCCCACCTCTCGACACTCCTCAAAGAGCTCTCCTCGTCTCATGCCCGATTAAACAGATGAATATCGTACCTTCGGCACGTTCGAATCATTGATGTCCCACTCCTGCTGCGGATACTGCTGCTGCTGGTTACCGGCAACAGTCGCTGACATCGTCGGCGACCCAACTCGGCTCCTGAACAATAACCAGACCCAACGCATGATTAAAACCATACTCGCGCTATTCGCATTATTCAACTCGGCGCAACTAAGCGACGAGGAAATATAAGACCGAAATGCAAATCTACCCATGCACGCGTGCGTCCAACGAGAAGAGAGCGAGAGAGAGAGAGAGAGAGAGAGAGAGAGAGAGAGAGAGAAAAAGATCGGCCTGTCGATTTTTCAAAGCCTCGCCTCGACGTTAATTGGCACCAGCGCGCCGCGCATTAATATTATTTTCCCTCGGAGAAAGCTCATCGGAGGACTACGCCGTGTATATGAGCACACGTTTCTCTGCATAAGCGCGCACGAGGGACTCGCCGCGAAACAACAAACGTTTATATCCCCCTTCTTTCTCTCTCTCTCTCTCTCTCTCTCTCTCTCTCTCTCTCTCTCTCCCTCTTGACTGCAATTGCATTTTTTTCGCTCAATTTTCGTTTAGCAAAGCACAGCATCTCAACAGAGTCAAAAGAAGAGAGAGAGAGAGAGAGAGAGAGAGAGAGAAAAGGAAGAGACGCGCGCGTCCTCCGCAACGTTGAGGAGTATTCGGAGGCCGGGCTCTCAAATGATTATTCAAAATTTAATTGACACGCGGTGGGCGACGACGAGGACGCGAAAATCGCGCGAGCCACGCGAGCTCTCCCTCTCTTTTTTGCACACTCGCTCCTCTCCCCGCGGCTGCACGCGTGCTTCGTGATTAATAAGTCCACTTTATCCCAAGCGCCTAACAGCGGCATTTGTTACCAGTCCTTATACCCAAGGCACTTCCTTCCCCCCTCTCTATCTCATTCTCGAAGCTCCTTCGAGATTTCATCTATTCTGCGAATTACCGATCCTTTTCAATTCTTAACAATATTCCCCCTTGATTGTTTAGCAAGAGACAGTGTCTAGGTATATTCCATGTACTTGCTCATCTAGCCTTAATAGCAGCTTTCCTAATAAATAATCTTTAACACACTTGCCGGAAATGAAAAGCTAGATCAGTCATATACATGTAGAATACGTCGAAGGTAATATCATATCTATAGCTGTACAGAGAGTAGAGTCTAAGGTGGCTCTTGGAAGAGCATCTGCTATTCAAAGAATGTGGTAAAACACAGGCTCTATCTCGAATCTTACAAAGTCCTTGCAATATCACGATAAGAGGGAGCAGCGGTATAAGCATGTCTGTGTGTGCGTGCGCGCGTGTGGACTGTCTCGTTGCCTGAGAGCTTGCCAGAGGGGGATAAAGCCGAGCTTAATCGGGAAGGGCCCTTCTCGCGGGCAGCCTCGAAATTCCAAAGCTGGGACTAGCCTCTCTCCCTCTCACTCTCTTACTCCACGCACCTGGAAAAGTCCAATTTAGCGTTGCGCAACACCGAGGCCCAAAGAGTAACGTCTCGCTCGCACAGATGAGAGCGCGCGCGCGCGCGAAAGAGAGAGAGAGAGAGAGAGAGAGAGAGAGAGAGAGAGAGAGGGGGGGGGGAGAAAGAGAGGGTGGGTAAGGGAAGGAGGGAGGTAGGGGGCTGAGAGAAAGAGAGTCGTACTCTCTCGCAGGGAAAGAGTCGCGAGAGTGAGCGCGATCGAGATAAAATGCCAATTTATGGCGGGCGGCGCGCATCGCGCCTCGCGCATTATACTTATGGCTGGCCGTGGGTGGTCGGTTCGCTGTGCGCACCTTAGGCCTACCTCCCTCATCCCTCCTATGCTCCTTTCTCACTCTTTAACTTCCTGGAATGCTCGTGCCGATTTGTCTGCCTCTCGCCAGCCAGACTACGACACCATCTTTTTATACACCTAAAACTTAAAGACACCTATACCCTACGCTGATATAGATAGCCTAGCCGAATTAACCTTACGAGCTTCTCCGACAACTTTATTCCGCTGCGACAAGACGAAATTCCGACAGCCTCTTACTCCGCTCCAGGAGATTCGCGCGTCATTATACAGCGACTTTACGGAATTAGAGAGACAGTCGGAGAGATAACAGACGATTCGAGACTTTGGACATTTTAAAACAATTTTCGGCTTTATTTGCCATTACCACCAGCTCTTTCTTTACCTTTGCATATTCATTGCCAAGTCAATAATCTTGTTGGTTATTTTGAGACTAATCTTTAGCAGGGCATTTATTGAAAATTTAGGAAAATGTAGGAATCGATCGAGGGATATAAAAAATTCATATACAAATGTTTATCTTGGGCGTGAAAAAAAAAACAAAGAAGAATAACGAAGAGAATAAGGTTGTGAAGCAAATAAGGGAGAAGG
Source organism: Anagyrus pseudococci (assembly GCA_030522585.1). Classification (NCBI taxonomy): domain Eukaryota; kingdom Metazoa; phylum Arthropoda; class Insecta; order Hymenoptera; family Encyrtidae; genus Anagyrus; species Anagyrus pseudococci. The sequence goes on from JAPYYQ010001931.1 coordinate 21,335, forward strand.
GAGAAATGTTGAGAGAGAGAAAAGCAAGCCGAAAATGAAAGTGCCTGGAGCGCAAGTTAATTAGAGAAGGGCCGGAGGGATGAGGGGGGGGGGGGCTGAGCAGGAGATCGGAGGCTCGAGCGCAAGGTGTGAAAAAGAGTGAGAGAAGAAAGTGTGAAAGAGGAGGGAGAGAGAGAGAGGCGCGCGTGTGCATTCTAACGCTCTCTCGCTTGCCCGAGAGCTCGGCAATATAATCTCGGCTGAGCATCAGCGGCCGATGTATCATCTTACTTTGCGCGCGCGCAGTCTCTCGCGCGAGCTCAAGGCGATGACTTTATCGCCGATCCGAGCAATCATTCACCGCGGCCAACTTTTCATTCCTCTCCCCCCCCCTTCTCTGCCTCTTACTCTTGCACTCGGAGACTTACTTATTTTCTCGTTCGCCTCTAAGGCTCGATTCGCCAGACTCTTCCTTTTGCACCCCCTCCTCCGAGCAGCCACCCACTCGCCCACCTCCGTCAGCCTACCTCTACATCCTCGCGGGGGAGCTTATCTTTGGCCGCTCAGCTCGACTCCCATCCCCCTCTCTCTCTCTCTCTCTCTCTCTCTCTCTCTCTCTCTCTCTCTATCTTTATCTCGCTCTTTCTTTTGCGCGCTTGCTCGCGTAATTTAATTTGCGCTCATGTTCTCCTTAAATTATTGCGCCTGGATCTCGACACTGTCAACTCTTGTGCGATCGCTACTCTCCCCCTGCGACTCTTACCACCCTCTCTCTCTCTCTCTCTCTCTCTCTTTTTAATACCAATTTTCATCAACAACTTTATCCGATTGCCTGTCGTTGATCTGTAAATTACCATGTTTCAGCTAATCCCTGTTTTTTTTCGTTTGCATCATTCCTTTATTACGGTTAAGAACGAAGCCTTGCCATTGAGTAAAAAGAATTTGTATTAATAATTATATATAACGCAATAGCTGATCGTACATAGGTATTATTGTGCGGAACTTCAGCAGAGTATCTATGGGCACGAATAATAAAAAGACAAGAATAATAAAAAAAGGTCTGTAGGGAGAGGGTGAGAGAGTGGAACGGCATAACGATGGCGATGACGATAATGATAATAATTGAGTAAAATAAATCAATATTCGTTGTCTCCGATCGCGAGAAGGACGGAAAGTTAAGCAAGCAAGCGCGACTGCATGCGCTCTGGGGACCCGGGTGATTTAAGGCATTCTCGCTTAAAATTTACAATTATACTCGTTGACGACAAAAAGATGGCGTGATTTACGCGCGCTCACGCCAAAGAGAGAGAGAGAGAGAGAGAGAGAGAGAGAGAGAGAGAGAGAGAGAGAGTGAGAAAGAGAGCTCGCGCTTGAACCTCCAAGAGCCAGGGAGTCTCGAAAGAGTTCGAAAACACGTGTATTCTCCTCCTCCAACTTCTTCTTCTTCTTCTTCTTCTTCTGCTTCGTCGTCGTCGTCGTCGCTGTGCACTTTGCTCCTTTTAACTGTAGAATTTCCGAGGGCACTCCTAAGCCTATACCTGCCACGCAATCCTTATCTCGCGCGTAGTTCATTTTTTTGCTGCCGCCCTCTCTCTCTCTCTCTCTCTGGGATGCATTTTAAAAAGCCATCGGTTGATCGTTCGATTTCGCGCCTAGGCCAGCATAACTCGCGACTAGTTTTAGCCTGGGAGAAAAGGCCGTTGCTGCATTAACTATTGCTCCCTTTTCCTCCGCCGCCACCCCCCTCCCCAGTCCGCCCTCAGCCCGTTATGTTCCCATATGTAGCAAGGAGCAAAGTCGTTGAGGGCCCGGGCGTTCGTATTTTTTAAAGGCTCCTACAATGAGCATAGCCCTATCACCGTGTGAAGATCAGTTGCTCTTCTTTTTTTTCAGCGTCCACAAGCATAAGCACACCTACATACATTCACGCGAGCTCGCGGCTATAATATCTTTTGCTCTCTTTCTCTCTCTTTCTTAAACTTCGGCCTGCTGCCCATATAATTGATGGCCCCGCTCAATGATCTTAATAAATCGACGCCAATTGCCTTCACAAATTTATGACAATATCATTACTGCTGCTTATATACCTATCTGATTACGCGTTTTTTTTCTTCTTTATTCATGTTCACCGGGCCAAAGCTATATACCAACGCGTTACCTACTCTCCGTTTCCATTTTTCTCTCTCGCGCGCCTTTCGTAATTGATTCTTTTTTTTAAATTAAAATCTCGCCGGGCTCAGCTGTGCCGAGAGAGAGAGAGAGAGAGAAAGAAAGAGCCTGTATGTCATATACATGTATATTGTATAGGGGCTAACTTTATTTAAAATCTTGTAAAATTGACATACGCGTATTGAAATGAAGTAGAAGCCGGGCGAAGCCAGAGACAGGGCCGCCGTCGATTTTTGATTTTAATTATTTATAATTAAAAAGCAAAAGCGAGCAACGAAATTGGCCATTTTTCCAGTCCCTGCTCTCCACTTGTTCCTCTTTTCCCTTTCCTCCATCTTCTTCTCTTTGTCTCATCCTCCTCCTTCCTTGTCCCCTATCGAAATGACTCTATTATTATAGCGATCGCGAAATTGCTTATTAAACTTTCAATCTCGCGAGCGATTATCCGAAAAGTGCGTCCGAGTTAATAAAACTTAACCGGACGGCAAGCGCGTGCTCCCAGGAAAATGAGCGACAATGCCTGGAGATTCATATATCGAGATGCTCGTGCTGTAGGTGCTACTTAGAGCCTATTAACAAATTAGTCACTTATATATCGAGTGTCTATAATAGGCAGCAATAGACAAGAGCTTTGAACCTGTTCACGTATTATATAGCTGTAGATATTCCGGGGGAGTAAGAATCGCGCCTAGCTAATCGCCGCGACAACCAGTGGAAATCCACTTAAGCCGTGACTCCTCGAGGCACGAGCCAGCTTTGACCTAGACGCCGCTCGACCGAAATTCATTGCACGCGGCATTCGCCGGCTTCCGTATCAATCCAGCCGTAAAACTCGCGAACCCGTTCAATCTCAGCATCTTCAATATTTTCTTCTCAATTATTAACTATATGATCGTGAGGCTGGAATGCCGAAAACATGTCGGTGCATCTCGCGCGTACGCCTCTTCTCTGGCTAACCAGGCGGTAATGAGATAAGAAAAAGCATGAAGGAGGCCGTGTTGCTCCGATGCATCAGTCGCAGTTATATTTATGCCTTCTCCGCGTTCTACTCCGGCCAATCATTTCGGCCGGCTGCGAATAAAATACGACTGGCCGATAGGATGAGGGAAAAGAGCCCGGTGATTGAGCCAGAGCAACGCAGCAGCTCTGCGCTTATCCTCTCCCCCTCGGCCTCTCGCTATCTCTTCGCGCTCCTTTTCTGCTTCGGCCTTTTTCAAAGTTTCCAAAAAATCCGCAGCAACAACATCACCTCCCGAAAGCCCCGCCAGCCTCCTAAATCACCTCAGCTCTCTCCCTCTCTCGCGCACGCTTTTGCGAGCGTCCTCGCGATTAAAGATGGCGGCCCCCATCTACGCCCGGCTTCCAGCCTGCTGCGCAGGGGATTAGAAGAGAAGCCTCGGCTCCAATCGCGGCCGGACCGAGGCCCGAGCCAATCGCTGCCGAGCTCGACGACGCCCACGCGCCAATGCCGCAGAGACCCCCACCCCGTCTACGCCCACTGATTAGACGAACCAACATCCGACCCACCCTACTCTACCTCTTTCTCTTTCCTTCTCTACATCTTCTCTTCTTCACCCCACACCCACCCCCCCCCGGCCCCTCTATTGCCCCACCAAACACATACGTTATAGCCCCTTTTCAACTTCAACCTTTCATCTTTCTTTTCTTACTTTTATTCGTCATTTACCCTATAACGACTTTTACCTTATACTTGTTTTCTTTTTTACCGCTCGCTTAACTTGATTATTCGACTCGCTTTGACGTTCGATTGACGTAAATTTACTGCCGCTCATACGTCCTTGCGGTGGGTATATAGGCTCGACAGTTTTTTTTCTCTCTTATTTTTCGACTTGTTAATTTAACGGTTTATTAAGAAAATTAAAAAAGAATATTGAATTAAATCTCAATACCGAGAAAGAGACAAAGTA
>JAPYYQ010001932.1:0-25396 GCA_030522585.1 Anagyrus pseudococci
AAAGTATTATACGTGTAGTAAAATTCCTCTATACATCGAGTCTGTCCCCAAAAACCTATACAATATAGTAATTTTTACTTATACAAATCTATACGTGTGCAGGGCAGGATAGATCTGCATAAGCCGCAGGAGCAGCGTCATACAAACGAAGAGAATACGCCGGATTATAGCCAGGAGTCGCAAAGAGCCCGGGCTCACGTGCATCCAGCACTATAAAGAAAGCCGAAGAAATAGAAGAGAGCGAAGAAAGAAAGAGAGAGAGAGAGAGAGAGAGTTTGATCGGAGGATGGGGTGGTAAGGATGCAGCAGGGAGATATATCTCAAAGGTTGCGGCGGCGGAGGAGGGCTTCTCTTTCCTCTTGGAGCTTCGAAAAGTCAAGGGATGGGAAGGGGGTATTATAGGCTATAAGGGAAGAGAAAGAGAGAATGGCCGGGGAAACGAGCGTGCGTCCACCGCGCTTACGCAGCTAAAGGGGCGGCACGCACGCGCTCCCCCCCTGTATATATTCCTTTACTCTCGCTTCTCTTTTTATACTTAACGTCCTGCAATAGGCTTCTCCTCTCGCTTTCTCTCTCTCTCTCTCTTTTTTTTATATATCCAGCTCCAAAGCTTTGTTGGGTCGTTTTCTGCGCCGGGGCGCCTTTTTCCTCTTCGCGCTCGTACAGGGCCGCCATTGCGAATAATCTGCCGATATGCGAGCTACCGAGTTTTTATGCACGAAATATAATTTTCTGCATGAAAAGTCGGTAGAGCTCCGTTTACTCTGCTTAATTACTTGTACGTTATAAAAAGCTTATCATTTTTGTTTTATCGATAAAATCTCAATCTATCTTAAAAGAGAAAGAAATCGTTCAAAGAAAAATAAAGACTAAACCGCGAATTAGCAGGATATAGGAAGGAAGTCCGGAGAAGAGCGGAAAGCTTGTATTTGCAATTTCGCGCGCGTTGTGTATACGTAAAAGGCGAGATGGAGCGCCGCGAGCGATCTTCTCTCTCTCTCGCTCGGTGCGCGAGCCATACGGTGCGATAAAAATCGGCGAGAAAGCGCGTGGGGGCCTTATAGTCTCTCTGATAAAAGGAGTAATTTAATGGGCATAGATGCCCGAGAGACGCGGCTTGAATGAGCGAGTGCTGAATGAACCGAGGATCCCCGGCTGTACGTGTACTGTATCCGATGCTGCATGCGCTCGTACACGCAGCCGCGTATATGGAGGTCCGACTGATTGCGACGTCGAGCTGGCCAACGAGGGCATGGATTACCGAGGGAAAATATTGTTTATTTAATAACGATCCCCTGGCAACAATGGTAAGTTCGGTGCATTTGGGATTACGTGTATAAGAGTAATGGTTATTATTTCGATGGATTTTTTAATGTTTTTGTATGGGCTACTAATAAAGCGCATTTAATACATTTTTCATTGAACACCTTGTCGATAATAAATCTTAAACATTGCGATCGTTGAACAAAACATTATCACGAGTTTGATTACAAAACTTTTGCCGGGTCTTCACGAATCGGCAATTACAACTCCTCTCGAACCTACGGGATAAAAGTAGATTTTGCTTATCTGATTCGAGGCCGTTCGTTCAAAGACTTCGTAGGAAGCTGCGATATGACAGTGTAGAAAGAGAAAAGGAGAAAGAAAAAAGACGAGTAAAATGATACGTCGGGAGCATTTGAAAAATTCTTCGTTCCTTGGTAATTGCGAGCGAATGGGATAGGGAGGCTTCGGCTCGCATTCAAAAGGCTTTTTGCTCCTTATCATCGGTCCTTGAGACTTTTATCTCGGCTTCCCTTCTTCTCTCCCTCTCTTTCGTTCGCTTAGCTGCATTACCCTACAATGAGGCCAGCCTTGGCAAAAATGTCTTACACCCCGCGCGCCTCGTTCGGCCTCAGTGGCGATCTGACCGTTACATGAAAGAAGAGGAACAGAGAGAAAGAGAGAGAAAAGGGGAGGGAGAGAGATGGAGCAAGCCAAGGAGCCGATGAGATCGTATAGATCGAGCCTATCGATAATAACTCCCCATCGCAACGTTGCGCCAAGATAAGAGTAGCCGGAGAGAAAAAGGAGAGAGAGAGAGGAAAAAAGAAGAAACGAAGCAAGAGAGAGAGGGCGAGGAAGGACGATAGCGCAAGGAGCCGAGGAAAATTATGGCGAGTGTTTCTTTTTCTCCCCTCCTATACTGCTCGGCACGTCCTTTTACAAAGAAGCAGAAGAGGGTAGAGGAGGAAGGGGGGCGGGGAGGCAGGATTTTCATGAGAGAAAAATTCGCAAAAGCCAAGAGGTGCGCGACACGGTAGGGAGGCTAGGCCGCGAAGGAGGAAGTGTAATACAGCGCGCGAGGGCCTGTATGTGTGTATGTGCTATGTGGAGGGGGCTCGTAAAGTATCAGGGGGGCCCGAGCACAGAGAGCGAGAGAGGGAGAATAAAAAGCCTTCGGGGCTAGTAGACACGCGAGAGAGAGAGAGTGGCGCGAATTCGCGTGGGCGGGCGCGTGCGCGGCCGGAGCCACCGCGGAGAGCCCTCTCTCTCTCTCTCAGCGCGATAAACCTAGCCCCGGCGGCAGCGAGAGAGTAAGCCTCGCTTATCGGAGCACACGCGGCACCGAGTTTACGAGCCGGCCCCGATCGTTCCTCGCTTTTCGGCGCTCGTTAATCGGGCCCCGCGCTATCTCCGCGGCTCTAATTATGCCGCGGACGACGGATACGATTGGCCTCTTGCTCGCCCCGATAGCAGCCCAGCGAGTGTCGCCGTTCAACACATCGCTTGGCTTCTTGTATACCTCTCGCCTGCCTGTACCTCTATTATGTCGCGTATTATGAGTGTATGCTATATGCGGTTAGGCCGGCTTTTCTTTCTGCTCCCTACCGCGAGGAACTTATTTTTTATCGAGATCCTGATCGAGGTCAAAGGTCGGAAAGATCGGTAAACGGAGGGTTGGAGAACTGGCCGATCTGACGTCCGCCGCGATCAAGCCTCTACGGGTATACAAAGCAAAAGGTGTGTCAGAGCCGCCGAATGAGCATGAGGTACGGCCCAGCGGGAGATGTATGTGTGCATATGTATCGGCGAATAGACGCGGCGAAATCGGTAAAACGACGGAGGCCGCCGTTGGCATTCCACGCTGATACAGCCCGGCGAGGGCGTATACGTGGCCTCTCTCTCTCTCTCTCTCGCGATTCTTCTGTCCGCGCGCGTCTCCTGACTATTCGGGCTAACGTATATACAAGGCGTTTCACCGGGAGCCGGGGGATACCATAAACGCGTGTTCCGAGCCAACGAGTCGTCGTCGCCGACGAGGGCCCGGGAGGGGGGGGGGAGTTGAAAAAAAAGGAAATTATTGGACGACTCGTATCGCTCCCGTCTTTCGGCTTCTTCAGTCGCCAGGCCGTCCGATGGGGAGTTGGAGAAGCTGGAGGAGGAGGAGAGATAGCTGGGGGATTCGGCTGAGGGTATATATACGTCGGGAAGGAGGGGGCTCGCGTTACGCCGAGAGCGAGATTAGCATCTCCGGCTTGATCAACGATGATCTTTTGTATTTCTTCGGCTGCTCCCCCTCCTCCTCCTCCTCCTCCTCCCACTGCTGCAGTTCGCTTTCTTTTCCATTCATGCACTTTTTATTTGCTTTTGCTTCGTTGTTTCTCCTTGGTTTACTTCTTATTTCCTATTTTTTATAGTCGTTCTCGTGACTCTCGGCAAAATTAATTTTGGGCTCTCTAATGTTTGGAATTGAGAACCGCATTGGGACTTGTTGCGAACGGTATTGGACGATTTTGTTTCTCTGATCTTTGCGCCGCGTTTATGGATATGCAGCTGTAAAGATTACATACCAGTTCAGATTTGGAACAAACGATCTTTCGCTTATGCATACGCAACGCTAGACGAAAAGCGGAGCTTAGTTTCGTTGTGAAGGGGGAAATAACAAAATCAGAGCGCATTAAGTATGCCAGGTTGAGCAAAAGTTAACAAGCGCGCTCGGGGAATCCCCGCACACGCGACGTTATCCAAGACACAAAAGCTGCGGATCGTCGAGAGAGGCGCGCTGCTCGCGAAGAAAGCCGCGGGAGAAATGCGCTCCCGACTCCGCGAGTTTCCCATTGTGTGTAGTGATCGTCGTCGTCGTCCTCTTGGGGCGAAAGAAAAAGACATCCTGCCGATCTCGTAGGCTACGCGACGCGCTTTAATTACGCTCGTCATTTCACCTCGTTGTATGCGGGTCAGAGAGGTTTGTGAGCCGGCTTACCGGCCTCGTTTCTACTTCTCTTGTTCCCTAACGGCACAAATGTGCAATACTCCGAGACAAATAGAAAAAATAAGGATTATTCCTTTTTGAAGGTGACAAAGCTTACGTAGAGGTCTTCAGCTGAAATGTTATTGTATCGAATTCAAAAACAACTCATATGCATGCTCATACTCATAATCATTATCAAAACCATATTGCAGGTGATTGCAAGCTTAGCCGAAAGGTTCGTGCCATGAAAAAGTTTGCCATATCAGTGGCTCGTTCGAGAAGAGCTTGACCCAGGGCGTTTGTCCGCTTCGAGGGTCAGCGTCGCTGTTCGCCACGATGGTTTGGCTTGACACTTTACGGTGAAACCGCGCCGGGCTCCTCTCTGCCGCCTCCTTTCCTTGCCCCCCCCCCTCTCTCTCTCTCTCTCTCTCTCTCTCCTCTTCTTTTCTCTTTCTCTCGTTACACGCGAGGGTAAGCGAGCGGATGTCTGGTGTGTAAGGAACCGCTAAAATGCTGTTCCCTCTTATCCGAAGATCTAGAGCGGCGATGCGAAGAGAGGCACGCGGAGAGGAGAGAGAGCGAGAGAGAGAAGCAATACGTAAGGTAAAAGGGGGAGCCTTCTTAGCCAGGCCGCTACCTCTGCTCTGCCCTCCCCTCTTCTCCCTCTCTCTCTCTCTCTTTCTATCCCGCTCTCGGTACCTTCGCTTCTTTTTCGTCGCGCTCCCTCGCTCCTCTGATCACTTGGCTTCTCTCTCTCTCTCTCTCTCTCTCTCTCTCTCTCTCTCTCTCTCTTGTTTCTTCCTTATTTCCCTCGCATTACCGTGCCTCCAGGAGGTAGAGCGCGTTCGAGGAGTTCCTGCTTGTTTTGCGCGCGAGGGCTGCGCCCGTAATCGGCCGGGAGTAGTACTTTTAACGAAATTCCTGCTGGAGAAAAAAGGACGAAGAACGAGAGAAAGAGAAAGACCGAGCTCTGAGTTTAGGATATTTAATTGTTGCGTCTTCAATCTTTATTATCACGTGATTTATTTTCATTTGCAGTTGACTTTTTTAAAATTACCTATTAGTTTACGATTTTCGTTAGAATGTACATTCTGCTTCTTATAGTTATGTTGATTGATTAGTTTAGACACTTGCTTAAAGTTATTTGTTGTAACATTGTTCACATACCCTCTGGGTTGAAAATATTTTGTTTTACGAGATTTAATTATTTATTTACTAGACTGCAAGCAATGAACTCTCGTACTGCTTGTTTAACGCGCTCACATTCAATACGAAATAACGTCGAGTTTCATGAAAGTCATTAATAGTATAAATTAGAATTTTAAATTATAAATACAGCTGACGTTAAAAATGTTCAAATTAAAATTGTTCGCGGAAAAACGGATTATCTAAACGTTCACACGGCTCGTTCCGTGGAAGCATTAGTATAAAATGCATAAATAATTCATAAACAAAATATGCTCATCCTCATTTTTCTTCGTTTTCTTTATTAATGTTCTAACTAATAAACTACCTCGATGTTGAAAAATTTTAACGAGATAACTGAAAACAAAGATAACCTTTTGCCGACGCAAAAAAAAAATCGATGGTTAACATTAATCGTTCGTTCTGGAAAAAAAACTCGCGATTATGCAAGTTCAGTTTTTCTCGATGATTTAAACGAGTGCACATCGTACGCGAGTGGTAATTCCAAAAATGAAAATTTATTTTAAACGAATGCACCTGCGTAACCAAGCTCAAATAAGCGTTGAAAATGAGAAGAAGAAAAAAGGAAAACAATCAGGCGCTCATGGCTAAGCTCGTTTTGTAAACTGTATCTCCGCCCACCTTTTCGTCTCCTACACACATGCACACGTACACCCAAGTACGACAATCAGTAGCAATTACTCGACTCCACGGCTCGGCTTATCCGCCTCGAAATCTCTCAAATCAGCGAGCATAAAAAATCCTCGTAAATCCGCGCGTTGGATGAAGAAAAAAAAACCCTCGGAGAAGCTTATACGGAAAAAAAAGATGTAGATTAGAGACTGAAAAAAAGAAGAAGAAATCCCGGGAGATCCTAGCTCGACCGCTAATTGCCCGTTGCGCGCGTTCGCCGTTGCGCGTTTATATCGGCAACGACGCTTTTCCGAGAGACGGAAGTCCCTTTTCCCCCTCTTGCCATCTTCGAGCCTCTCTCCAGAAAGAGAAGGAGGGGCGGAAGGGAGAGAGAGAGAGAGATTTCCCGTGGCGTGCGAACGCGGCCTCCCCGGGCGGCGTGTGGCTCGCGATCGCGCGCGTGAAATCTCGGCGCCGGCTGCGTGATAAGCCCGTCGGCCCGTGGTCTCCCGCATGTATATATGCATGCGCGCGGCCACGCACTTTCGCACGCGCGCTCTCTCGCGCCTGCATATAAGCTCTGCTGATGCCCCCTCTGACAAACGGGAAGACGGAGCGGGAGGGATCGGAGGAAAGAGGGAACGAGCGCTTTAATTTACACTCGCGCGTCTAGGCGCGTTTCCCTCAACGTGAGGGCCCTCTCGCTCTAGCTTATTGGGAGATCAGGGGGGGAGAGAAAAGGAAACCTGGATTGGAGGAAGCGAGTGTCAGGCGGAGATGCCGGACAATGTTTCATCGGGAGATCGAGAGGATCTTTGACGCGCGTGAGGCTCGTTTGGGTGTCACGCCGTTGACGAATAAGATTGTTTGACATTTTTGGTATGCCGATAAGGTTCAGGTGTTATAATAGGAGAGAAAGAATCGGTGGTATTCTTCAAAGTACACGGCGATGGCTGAATGAAGATGCAAACGGAAGAAAAGTTGGAGTGGAAAAATATGAATAAAGAAGCTATCGGAGGAGCGAGAGCGCGCGAGTAACGAGCGCAAAGACAATTAGCATAAGAAGGACGAGAGCGTACCAAAGAGAGAGAAGACGCGTGGTATGACGAGAAGGATAAGCTAGCCGAAGGAGAGGAAGAGGAGCGGCACAAGTACCCGGCGACGGTGTACACACAGGAGCGAGAAAGAGAGAGAGAGAGAGGAGAATCGTCGAGTCGAGAGGCACAAGGGGCAGAAGAGACTCTGCTCGCGCGCGCACAAGAAAAAAAGTCGGGCGGGAGGAGAGAGAGAGACGACGGCACTCGACGGGAGAAAGACGGATGATCCTGCTGAGGAGCGGGGGAGGAGGAGGCATAACAGAAGAGAAGCAAGACGGACGGCTCGAGAAAGAGAGAGAGAGAGAGAGAGAGAGAGAGAGAGAGAAGTACGCGCCGCACACGCAGTCGAGCGCAAGTGAGAGGTGCCGCCGAGGTTGAGGAGCTTGAGGAGGAGGTGAACGCGGCGGCGGCGGCGGCGGGTGAGGTTATTAGCCCAGAAAGCAAGGCCCCCACTTCCGGCGCAGGCACACAGTTCACTCCGCGAGTTTCTTAACCCCTTCTGCCAGTAGAACGGGCCCGGGCTCCTTCCTCTCCTCCTCCTCCTCCCCTGCTGTATACACTCCTTGCCCATTATATGCCTCGCTAGTGAATGCGGCTACGCGCGGCTTGACGTGTCTCTCGCAAACTATATACGCTGACGAGATGCCATGCACCTGGTGCAATTGACGATTAGCCAATTCGACGACCGGGCGGACTTTACGATACGGCTCGTTAATGTACACTTCGACGGATTTCATTGAGTTATCGATTGGACTTTGATTTTTCTAAAGTAATTTACTTTATGAACTGTTTCATGGGATTTTTTAAGAGAGAATAACCAAATCGAGCGGGATAGAGTACGATCGAATAATAAATTAGGTGGTAATGGGTGTAAGCGGGCGTGCGATTAATTTTTTAGATAAACCTTCATCGACGAAATTCTCGAGATATAGTGAGCGTATGTACGCGGGTATGGAGGGGGAGAGGGCCGGGTTCATCGGGATAAATAAATCACCGACAATTTATTACCGTCTTTTTTTTTTCCTCCCACCCATGCAAGCCTGATTTGCCCCGTAGTGGCCTGAAAATGTGTGCGCGTATCCTTGAATTTTCATAAGCGAGCCGTGTGTGTGTATAACGAAGATGGATAACGAATTAAACGCCCCGGCTACTGTATATGTATTAATAAACCAAACTGCTTATCCAAGACGTATTCCCCTCTTCCCTTTTTTTTTTCGTTATCATCAATTCACACGTAAACAACAGACCGATAGGGCGAATCCCATGAACGTCAGATTACGTTAATCTCTCAATTACCAGGCAACGTGAATTTCCGAGATTAACAGTACACGTACTCAGGCCCATCCGCTGAGGTAAGAAGCAGCCTACCCCCCCTCTTTCTCTGGCCGAAAATCCAAAGTATACACGCGAATAGCGGCACACGCTGGCTGCTTCTCTCCTCTTCACTCCTGGGACTTTGAAACAAAGGCGCGCCCGTTCCCATCCTATTTTTCGCGGCGATTTCTTCTATCAGCAGGCAGCGATCGGGCCCCGCTCGCGCGCGCGCGTTATAATTGCGTTTACCGGCTGTATAGCGCCGGAAAGCGACCAACTCCCCCGATGGAAAATCCTACTCCCGCTAATTAGAGAGCCGAAGAGAGGAGAAACAGTAGGCATTGGGCTTATCTTAAGTAATAATTAACGAACGACAACTCGATCTACCCCCCTCCCTTAGTCAGTCGCGAAAGTGACTAATTGCCAAATCTCCTCGCCGAATCTTGATATGCCTGTTATGCAGACGTATACAGACCGTCCGCGCGTTTTTCGCGGTAGCGTTAGATGCGCATACATCTCTACCCAGGCGCTGGGCACCGTTCCTTTTTATTACCTCCGCCTATTAACGCGGACGTCATGCGAACTCTGTTGAGAACGCGCGTACAGCCGATGATAAGTCGCGCTGTCCTCGTCCGATCCACCTCCTCCAGCGCGCACCTCTTTTTTTCTCCAGCCCACGTGATTTAATTGCCCACCTCTTCCCTTCGCGCTTCTCTCTTTTTTCCCCCTTCCTTGGGCTTTGATTAACATGTAAAATGCTTAATTTTCATGTTGCCGCTTTATGACGCTTAAAGGGCACTTGCCTGTGGGAGCATTAGTCGTCTAACGCAGGGGAATGCGTTGAGACGGGTATTCCCTTCTTTTTTTTTTTTTACTTCCCGCCTGTATGCGCTTATTTTGCAGCGCGTTGCTTGGATTATTAATAAGTACAAACGAGAACGCGAAACTGGGCGTGTCGATTAAAGCGAGCTGCGTGTTTTATCCGGAGGCGATATATAAATTTAAAAAATTCGTTGGATATATACGGTGTATTTACTTGGAAAAGTATGCTTCTGTTTTTGAAGAAACTCGCAAAATTACGCTTACGGGAGAGCAGAGAAGGTAATTGTACGTATACAGCTGGGAGGAGAGCTATAAAGTTGTCTTGAAAATTTATACGGGGGGCAAAGAGGAAGAGGAGGAATTTGTTTCGCTGATTGACTAGCGTCTCGAGACAGGCCGAAAGCCGAGGAGGCTTGACGTTTTCAACGTCAAACACGGAGCCCTGGCAATTGCGGTGGAAGGGATGCGGTCACACATCAAGGATCATACTATCCCTAGCCCATTCCCTGTTTAGTGTCTTGTCCTCGTCATCGGTTCACAGCTTAAGAGACTATTAGGGGAATTCGTTCGTCGGCCAGCCGAGGCGAATGGAATTCAGAAGCCCGCTTGCGTGGCGGCGGCTCGCGATTATCAGGCTCCCTCGATCGAGCCTACCGCATTAACAATTCTCTCTCTGTTCCCCTCGTTTTCCGCGTCTTTCAAAAAACCAAACCTATACGCTGGATTTAACACCTGTGTACGTAGACGAGATCCGCAGCTCGAATTTGTCTCTTTAATTTGGTATACTCAGCTCCCCCAGGTGCAACGGGGCAGGTTAAGAACGAGAGAGAGAGAGAGGTTAAAGTCAGCGTCGGGGTTACTTGGACTCGCGGCAATAACTGAATTACGACGTCGGAAACGTTAATGTCCGGGAAGTGTACGGTTCTCTCTCTCTCTCTCTCAAAGGGTTAATTGGCCATGGTACAAGTCTTCAGGTGACCAAGCTCCATGAGACCGGAACGCCGAGAGGGGGGGACACGATGGGCTTGGGGAATGGGGCAGGGAAGAGCAGAAAGAGACCTGGCGAAACTTGGTCTCCTGCACCGATTTCCTTTGGGACAAGATCATACCTCCGTGCTGGTATTTAACGCGGCCTGTTTTTAGACAAAACTGGAGATTCTGGCCATTGGCATTGCTTCGAGTAAGATGATTGGCTGTTACGTTTCGTTAGGATTCTCGTTTCTTCACATGGAGTTATCGAATTATAAGTTGAATCGATAATTTATGTTACAATGTTCTTTTGACAGCATAATTTTATCTTCTTGAAAAAAAAGGGTCACACACAGAGTGGTGAAGTAACTTTCCGAGATTCAAGATCCTATGGCTGACGCATAATATTACAGTTGAGTAACGTAGGACAAAACCGCGAATCTTAAGCTAAGCAACTAGGGTGGGGCTCGGGGTGGAGCTAGCGGGTTGGCGGGAGGACGGGCAAGGGGCAAGCCTCTCTCTCTCTCTCTCTCTCTCGGGTGTTGGCGCAACAAACAGGAGGTACACGCGATGTGTATAGCACAGAGAGGGAGAGAAGAACGCCGGCGTTGCGCGATCGCTTTAAAAAGAGATTCTCTCTTGGCCGGAGCGCGCGGGGCTTTTAGCATCCGAGCGTGCTCTCGCAATATAACCTCCGCCCGTGGCTCGGCCGGCGGCTGCTTCAGCTGCGAAATCTCTGGTGATCGTATCGATAGAGAGGAGCGGCCCTCCTCTTGCCTATGCCAACGTCCGGTCGCTCGCTCCTCCTCCCCCTCGTCGTGTATAACACGCGTCGCTCGGCAGTAACCCTCTCTCTCTCTCTCCCCCCTCGTCGCGGCGACGACGTGTTTTTCGCGGCGTAACGGTGCAGGCGCGTTGCCCCGGATAATGGCGGCGAAACGAAGCGCGGAGAGGAAAAAAAAACTGTTAACACCTCGGCAACAGCAGCAGCAGCAACATCAGCAGCACTAGTACAGCGAGAGGCTCGGGAGGGTGAGGGCCGCGCAATTAAGGAGATCGCTCGCGCCTTCTCGCGCCATGGGAGAGAGAGCACGCGTGGAAAGGGAGAGAGAGCCCTGGCTTGTTGTGCTCCCTCCTCCGCCACCACCTCCTTCGAGACTTTGCCGCTTTTTCTTCTTTTTTTTTCAGTTTTTATATATTTTCTAGCGCGATGCCCTCTGCTGCTGTTACTGCAGTTTTTTGTTACAGTTCGAGGGAAAGCCAGTCTTGTCCATGGGGGTTTACGTGTAGAGCAATTTCGGTTTTGGAATATTGAGGATTTATTCTCCGGGGTTAAGACTGCGGAATGGTCGTTCGATAAACAACAGCTTGCGATATTTGTAGATGTCGTCCGCAAATTTCATTATATTGGCATGGGTTAACGTTCAAACAGGTGGATTGCACGTACGTTGATTTGGCCGCTTCAAGTATAGGCCTGAATTTTCGACAATTTTCGACGAAGCAATAATTAGAGAAATGTAAGGCTGCTGCGGTGTTTATTACCAATTAGCTAAACGATAAGATAAAAAGTAGGCAGTGGTACGAAACAATGAGATTAGAAGTGAAAAATAAAAAAAGAGTAGAAAGAAGTAGAAGGCGAGAGAGCAGGGAAGAGAGAGAAAGAGAGCTGTTTTAGAGCGGCATGATTTTTCGCGGAACCCGGAGGAGGCGGCCGCGACAGAGGAGAAGAGAGAGAGAGAGACGAGCCCGTTACGACGAGAGGGCGCGGGCATGTATTTTTTCTTTCCTTAATGGCCGCTAAGCCGGTGCGATGGCGCGAGACCTCTTTCTGTATTTCCGGCGTTGCAGTCTTTGGCTGCTGGCTCCATCTCCAAGCCTGATTATTTTCTCCAAAAACTTTTAATATTCGAACGTAACGAACGTGCATCTTATGTGTATAATGCTCTCGAAATGTCTCTCGTATGTGTATAAGAAGAGGGAGGGGCACAGTGCGTCAAACTCTCTCTCTCTCTCTCTCTTGTGTTTTTTCTTCTCTCGCCTACTCAGACCGGAACACCGAGGCCGCGGCGCTCGTTCTTTTCTAATTTTAGTGTATTACGCACATATATTTAAGGCGCTATTAGCGCAATCTTCCCACGCGCGCCGCTTGTGTGTGCGCACACTCGCTATAGCGTTGCCGCCGCTGCTCTTACTCCTGCGATTAAAGATAATAAACCGTTTTCGCGTGTTTAATTGAGGCGACGCGGCGCGCTCGCGAAGAGAGCTTACGATTCGCGCTTGTACACGCGTGTGTGTACGATTGAAAAAAGTCCGTATTCGTTTTGAAAAGTACACGCGGATGATTTGTTTCTTCTTTTTTGGATTTAATGAGGTCAGCGAGGAAAAATGATAATTTCTGCGATAAAACGAGCGCGATGGATTTCCTAAAGCTTGGACCTCTGTCTCTCTTGAAAAATCATCGTAAAAGCTTTGGCGAGCTTTAAGACACGCACGCTGACTTTACGTGTCATTAGAGCATGTGCCAGAGGGTAAGGGGGAGAGGCAAAGGAGAAAAAGCAGAAACGCGAGTCGTCCGGGCCGAGTTTGTTGCGCTCGCGTGTATAAGATGGCGAGAGTGGTATGGAGGGGGGGGGAGATCCGTGGGGTGTGTATAGGAGAGGGGCTCTTCGGTGCTGAGGTCGCTCGCGGGCGAAGACGGTGTGCGCGGCTACGCGCGACGGCACCGCGCTCAGGATATTTCGTCATTTCCTGCTTCTCACGCGATACAATCTAAATTAACTACGCTCGCTCGGGTGCTAGGCGCGCTCTCCCCCCCCCCCTGCCTCTGCTCGTCTTGCCAGCTCCTTCGCGCTTCCCTCCTTCTCGGCCTCCTTAGCGCCTCGCTTCCTTCTCTCCGCGAGAGCGCGTATATAGCAGCTCTGAACTCCTTGCGTTGCGCTGCTGCGGCTCTATGGATTTCTCGTATACGCTCGGCATTTCTACTCGGCTGCTGGTATTTTTTGGAGCAAAAGGAGTATGTAGCTGTGAAAGGGGGAATTTTGGGGCACCTGTTAGGGAAGGTGTAAAGCCGACGAAGGTTCGTTTCTTAAAAGCTCGTGGTTTTCCATTCGCCGAGCAGGTTCATTTCGAGCCGAGGCCAAGTCGAGCCGTGCATAACGAAATAAAATTTAGCGCGCGGCGGTTACGAAAATCGAAACGTATATACGCAATGCTTGCAGATAGAGGTTTGCGTATAATGTAAGGTCACACAGCTCGGCACGGCGTGTACCCAAATTATCTTGGGCCCGAGCTGTATGTATTATGCGAACGCGAAATAAGCGAGCCGTAACATGCTTGGCTCTGGGAGAGAGACCCGGCCCTAAGCGACCATTCGAAGACTCCCAAAAGTCAGAGCTGCCCGAAGGAGAGTCGAACGCGCGCGCAAGCGAGATGCGCGACATCTCCTTCTCCTTCGCCCGCGTTAACTTTCACGCTCTCGTTTTGCGAAGAGCCTCGCTAATTCACCTGGAAAATCCACTCGATCTCCAGAGCCTCTTTCTCTCTCTATTTTCCTTTTTTTTCTTCTGGTTATTCCTTAATGTCCCTGCGACCGGAAGCGTTAACGCGCCGGTTGGAATAAGGCTTTCGTGGAAAGGAGCCGGTCTCGTTGCGCTTAGAAAAAAAAGAAAGCCGCCCGAGAGAGAAAAACGAGGGGAGGAAAGGAAGAAAGAGTGGGCGGCCGTACGGGGGAGAGAGAGAGAGAGAGAGCGCGTGGCGGCGGGCCGGGAGTTTGGGCTGCGCCTCTCGCTAACGGAGGTCGCAATTACGAGTAACGGAGACGGCCCCGAGCGATAAAGGGAATTAAGGATGCGCGGCAGACGCGTATATACATCTCCTCGAGCCCCTACCCACCTCTACCTCTCTCTCTCACTCCCTCGTTCAACTACGGCTCTCTCTTTCTTACTATTTATACAGTTTGACTATTTATTTCGACTCTTTTTAATATTTCACTAGTTTTTAAATTTGATCCCTTATGCTTTTCTTTTTGCCTCTCGCTTAATTCTGCATCTCACATGATAATGAGAGAAAAAGAGATGAAAGAAGTGGCGAAAGTCGTTTTGAAACTCGAGGTTACACCGTGGATACCGCTCGGCTAATCACGAGGACTATACGAGAGAAGCTCTGAGGCAAGACGGGGCCGCCTCGATGAGATAAAATAAGTCTTACGCAAATTCGCGTTAATTCCAAATTTCCAACCAAGAATTTTCGCTTGATTTTTATAAAGGCTCTTTTTTATAAACTTTCAACTAGGCGACTTGAAAAAGTTGAAAGAGGTAAAGTCAGTTAGAAATTTGCACGAGCGAGCTTACAAAAGCAAAAGCTTCGATCGTAAGGCAAAGTAGTAACGTCCAGAGACCGGTCAGACGGGTGCTCTCCGGAGTATCGCAAAGCGACCGACACGCACACAATTCATTTTCTCCGCAGCATTCGTCAGATTCAGGCGGGGGTGGTAGAAGAAGAAGCACGATGATGTGTATACCGGGCCTTGGAGTAGAACTTAAGAATGGCAAGGAGAAAAGATAGACCGCGAACTTCATTAGCTCTTGCATAGGGGAGGGTGGGGGGAACGGATCGGGAGCGATGGGAGTTACGATACTCAACGATCCTTCACGTGTCCCTAATGACAGAGACGGAGATGCGGGCCTGGGGGGCTCTCGAGGGCAACCGATCGCTGATGATTTCGTCAATTAGCGCGAAAGAGAGAGAGAGAGAGAGAGAGAGAGAGAGAGAGACGTCTCTTGTTAGCTCACTGGACGCTGCTGCTCGCTTGCTTATCGGCCGAGTCGAATTGCGACGACCTGGTGGGGCTCGTTGCTATGACGAGACGAGGACGGATGTGTCCTGTACGCTAATTAGTTTCGTAACGCGAATCAAGAGCGGCAGCTTGAGCAACGTAATACTGTTGTTGTTGTTGCGTTACCGATTTGTAAGATTTTGCGCTTGTGTCCTTGATGAAGTGCCTCCGGATGGAACTGTCGAGCTGGAAAAAGAGACGTCGCGGATAGGGAGGAATCAGCGTGTGCTAATGTAACGGCAGGCACAGGTGCGGGTATGAGAGGATCGCTGCTGCCGCGGTAGTTAGAGCGGAGCTGCGTACAGCCAGGCGACGATCACTGCCGTCCGACGGACGGAGGAAAACCGAGCGGGAAATTCTTTCGCGCCATACGGAGCGAGTCGGTTGGCTTATGTGCCGCGGATGACGGATAACCGATGCAAAGCGGCGAATGATAAGCGCGCGATTACACCTCGCCCTCCCCCTTCTGTACTGGCGTTCCTTTCCCATACTGCGGCCTCTATACGCTGGAATTTGGATGCGCGTTTAGAAACTTGTATATATGCACGGCGCGCTACTTGACGATACTCCGCCGCTGCTCATTAGGTATGTATCGGAGTTCGGCATCCGGCTTGGTATTCATAATTTTATCCGCGACTCATCAAATTAAACTCGCGAATGAAAAGTCGACGTGTGCTTTTTTTTCCTCCCCCTCCTTTTGCGAGTGAATACATGCCGCTTCAATGGACGATGGATATGCATATACGTTCGCGGGCATAGGGTATACTTTAAAGGGAGCTCGGGAGGAACTTCCGGTGTCGCAGAGATAGATGCTGACCGTCCCTCTTCGAGGCTACGCTTGCATTTTATGCGTGCGGTCGTCTCTCTCGCTCTCTCTCTCTCTCTCTCTCTATGTGTGTGTAATGTGCATATTTTAGACCTTTCTCTTTCTTAAATTCTACTTTATTAGATATCTAGTCGGGCCACGGTGGCTTTGATAGTCTGGACAGTTGGCGAATAAGTACAGCGAGTGAGGTTAAGATTATTGCGCGATATGCGTTTGCCTTAAGCGAAAACTAGACGTTTCGAGAATATCGTATGTATTTCGCTGGTTGTCGATGTGCATATGCTAAGCGAACAACTTGAACAGTGTACGAGACATTGATTTTTTGAATTAAATAAACCCAAGAGTAATTTTTTAATCCCAAAAGAGAAAGAAAACGGTGTTTAATTATGGAATAATCGAAATTCAGTAGAAACAGACGAACCCAGCAAGACAGCGGACACGATCGGAAAACTCTATTTTGTTAACGAACTGTCAGGAGGCTCATTACCGAAAATTCATCGTTCATTTACATAAACCCGCGGTATACCTGGATCTCGATAAAATCCAGATCAATTAAGGGTACAGCATCGAAACACACGCACACGGTGCTTTTCATCCGCGAAAAATCCGACATCTCCTATACTGCATCGCAATCGTATCTCCTTGTGCTCCCGGCACGCGTGCGGCAAAGCGCGAATGAGCAAAAGAGGCAAAGCGAAAAAGTAAGAGAGAGAGAGAGAGAGAGAGAATAGTCGAAAGAGAGAGAGAGAAGAGGTGAGAGGAGATGCCCACTGGCTCCACCTCTGCCAATCGGCCGAGCCTTACGCAGCAGCCGTACATGTAAGCTATTTTCTTTCTCGCTTGCTCCACGTTACGACGCGCGTATAGAAAAGCAAGAGGCTCCCCGAGTGTAGCAAAGAGAGAAAGAAAGAGAAGAGAGAGCCAAGAGGTACACTCTTGCTCTCTCTCTTAAAGAGGGAGAGAGAGAGAGAGGTAAGAATTCTTCTGGGGGCCCAGCGGTGGTATTTGCAAACCGAATAATAAATATAAGCGGTGGCTGCTGCTCCTGCTATATACGCAGCAGCAGTAGCAGCAGTATAGAAGAGGAGAGTCGTGGCGAAAGAAAGAGATAGAGAAAAAGAGAGAGAGAGAGCAAGAGAAAGAGCGCCGGTGGCGGAGGAGCGCATGTGCGCGTGTTCCGCCTTCACGCAGCCCGGCCTCGGTCGCCGATTGGCCAAGCAACTCGCGAGGGGGCCGTGGCTTACTGCTTCTGTACCTCTCTCTCTCTCTCTCTCTCTCTTGGGCTCTTTGCGCCAAGAGCGCTGCAAGTGTGTGCTGCCGCCGTGCGTTACCTCTCCCCTCCGTCTCCCCCTCTACGAGGAGCGGAGGCGCCTCTCGACGCGTGCGCGAGATATAGCTCCGCACACCGGTCTCGCTCTCTCTCTCTCTCTCTCTCTGTTGCTGCTGCTGGAGCTGCTGCGGAGAGCTACTTTGTGCATGTGAGGCCCCCGGGCGGGCGCCTACCGCGGGAGAGGCGTGCATTGCTGCGCAACATCGGCGGCCCTCTATATAAGCTCGAAAGAGAGACCGCTTTTCTTTATTTCTCCCCCCTTCCGGCCCTCCCTCTCGCTCCCCCTCTGACTTCTCCGGCGCTCGCCGAACGCGCGCGATCCCCTTTTTCGCTTCTCTCCCCCTAGCTGCCATACTCCCCCCCGCCCTCCGCTCTCTCTCTCTCTCTCTCTCTCTCTCTCGTTTATTCTCGTTTTGTCTTATCTCGGCACTTCTTTTGCGTACCTATATACCACAACGCGATCGAACGACTACGACGACGACAACGACAAACTCCCTTTTTCTCCGTTTGTTTTATTTCCTCGATGTTTTCTTTCGTTGGCTTTTTTTAATCCCCCTGTCGCCCATATGCACGGCTTCCCCGCTTTCGCTCGGTACGCGCGGGCACACACACACACCGAGAGCAGCGCCCGTTTTTCTCTTGCCTCCCTTTCGACGGGCCCTCTCTTCTTAGGCCCCACAGTCCTTCCCCCAATACACGTTGCTTTTGATCTTGTTCGCCTCGCGTGTTTTAATGTATATCGCGCACGGATGTGTATACGGGACGACGACGAGCACCCGCTACGAATTCTGTCTGCTCCCTGAGGTTTATGAGCTTACATATGCCTATTGCTGCTTTTCGAGATTTTTTTTTACGGCGATAAGAGTCGCAGAGACTAAAGAAGAGAGAGAGAGAGAGAGAGAGAGAGAAATGTTCAATGTATGGGGAGATGCGTTTCTTCGAAGAGCTTGATCGGTTGCTGCTCAAGTATCGAGGATCAACGGACTTGGTTACTCTCGTTGGTTGCCTTCGAGCTTTGTCGTTTATTGTCTGGGTAGACTTGCGTAGGTTAAGTATAAGGGATTGATAACGAGCGGAGATTAGGAATTATTACGACGATGCACGGCTGATGGGAATTTTAATAATCCACTTAGGCGATATTATATGCACGCGCATGTGCTTTTTATGATCCCTTTTGTTTTTTCCATTTCGCCTGTAATTCAGCTTTGTGTAACGAGCGTCTTACAATGTATCGCTGATTCGTAAGGAAACGCACTAACCGTCAGCGTTGGCCGCGAGAATTATTTTCGAGTCCTCCTCTTTCCACCGCCCCAAAAGCTCATACATTATTTAATGTAAAATATTATGCTGATTGTATACAAATTTAACAAGCACGCGCCGAATCTGCTGGTACCAAGCGCACTAAAATGAACGAAGTAATTTATAAAATATTTATATATATATATATATGTATCGTTCGAACGTTCGCAAGGGGCTCAAGAGGGTGTGTTATTTATTCATCAGGCGGACAATGAAGCCGTATCGGCTTTGGTCTTCTTTTACAACGGAAAACAAGCGCGCAGACAATGTTTTATACGCGGCATATCTGCGAAGCTAATGCCACGAGCTAATTTGAGGTTGTAAGCTGCGTTGTAAAATTTTAAAATGCTTTTCCGCATCAGGAGCAACAATGCAAACGGGCTTTTATTGCGGCTCGCGCTGTGTAGGCTAAACGGCCGCCTCTACACGCTGCGGTGCGCGTGAATTTTGATTTGCTTAACTATTTTTTTCATCTTTCTTCCTTTTTTTTCACACTCTCGTTCCGTTGGGGGTTCGAATGCAAAACGGAGTTTCTCGTTGGGCTTGAGATTTTACGAAATGAAGGTACCGAGAATAAAGAGACTGAAATTTTTTTTTTTAATTAACAAATCGTAGATAAGGCCGGTTATATAAAAGAAGTTTATTTGTTTATTTTGTTCTTTTTCTGCTTATTAAAAAGCACAGCATAACCGCTGTTAACTCGGATTTTTAGCGTTTCCGGCTCATTATAATAATCTCGTTGAAAATTTACGAACACACGTTTGCACTTGGAACGGACAAGTCGATTCCGAGGGTAATCTAGACAACGCCCGTTTCAAATCCGGTGCTGATCATTACGCGCCCTGGAAATACGTTCGAACGAATGTCGAAAAGACTTTCGATAATAAGCATCTTTGAGATGTACAAGTGGGTGCGATATTAATTATTTTTTTTTTGTGCACGCGAATAACAAAAGTTACGACGCTATAAACTGCAAATCACTGTACTATTTTACCAATTCATAAAGCAACGTAAAATACGTAATCGCAAGCGTCAAATTTTTATAGCATCTTCCTTGAATAATGTAATCAAGTCCAGTCGTGCTTATACATAACTAGCACTCGTAGTCAATATTAAACCTTATCACTAAAAAATGTGTTTTTTACAAAAACAAACAAAAAAAAATAAAGAAAGAAAGAAAACCTCTGTACGAGTGGCAACACGAGTAGAAAAAGAGGGAGAGAGAGAAAAGGCAAGTCAGCAGGGGCCGCCGAGTGCAGAAGGAGGAAAGGGGCGAGAGAGTAGTCGCCGCGGGTTGGCTAGCGGATGGGAGGAGGAGAAGGGGGGGGGTCGAAACGCCGCGGGATCGCGCGGCCGCGGAGACAAAGGCCTCGGCCGAATTGTCGGCAATTCATTTACATACGTGTCGCTACCAGATCGGCCCCGCCGGGCTCGGGCATAAATAAAAAATTGCCCAGCGCTCGCGCGTAACTCACTCGATCGGGACTTAAATCACCTCTTTCTCTCTCTCCTTCTTATACTCGACCTGGTGGAATACGATGGAAGCCGAGGGAAAGCCAAGGAAGATTGACGCGACGAAGAGTAGACGCGTATATATATATGCGAGATTGCTCCCGTTGGAGGATTTCACACGAGAATTAAGGCTACTACGGGATCTTAATTGAAGCTATCTTAAGTCTTTCAGCTTTATTTGCGAATTAGTGGTGTTCTGTCAAAATCGAGTTTTTTTTTTAAATGCAACATCTATTGGCAGTGCGTTGTTCGAATGGCAGAACACGAGACAAGCGCGTTAACGTATACAGGCTGTTTGGAAAAGAAGGATGTTGGAAAAACGAGAGATATACACAGCGCGTGTATACGAAATTCAATGAAAGTTCAAGGAATTGGTATTGCGCAATGGCCATGCGAGAGAGAGAGAGAGAGCTCGTAAAAGGACAACGACATTATACTGGATGCTGTTCGTTGCTTGACAGGCCATTCAAAGCGACGGATAAGTCGTTGATCCGATAGATGCTTGATTTGTTCGCCGCAATCCACGTGTGTGTGTATGTGTGTGTGCGTTTCTGTTCTCATGTTAAATCGGAGCTCGGGCGAGGAGGAAAGAAAAAAACATCTCAGGACAATTTTGAGCAACGTACACACAGAGCGCTGATACGGCTGAATTTGTCAGAGGGAGACAAGATTGATTCAATTAGTTTCGCGGCCGTTTGAAATGCGCATGGGAATACAATTCAATGACTGCCAGGCCAATTACCGGATAAGACTCTATTCAAAGTGTACATAAGCGCGCTCGAGGTTCGATTTTTGCACGGCAGTCCTCCCGGTATACGCGTTAAGCGCCAAAAAGAGATTCGAGGTATGTTTGTTAACGAACCCGATAATCGACGACTTTGTTACTCGTAACAGCCGTTTAATTACTCGCTTCGATTTTACTACTCCGCGGCAAACAGAAGGGAATGTCCGCGTGTCAGCCTAAACCCAAGGCGCTTCAATTGCGTCGGGGGGGAAGTGCGCGCATCCAGCGGAACTTGCCTCTCCTTAGCAGCCCCAGCGACAAAGAGATGGCGAAAAAGGGGGTAAGGGGGGGGAGGAGGAGGTTTCAGACGCAAGGTATATGGAAGCGAAGTGGAATATTTAAAAAACCGGTGGGCAGCGTGTACCTCGTGCTCCTCCTAAAAGAGAAAGAGACGGAGGGTATACATGTATATATATACGGCTGCGGCTGTAGAGGACGCGCGTCGTGCGGAGGCGCAGGTGGCTCCGATTTCGCGGCCACGACGCGGAGGAGCGCCTATGCCGAATAAATTTATATGGGCGAGAGTCGGACGCGAGAGATACCACGGGGGGAAGAGCGATCGGAAGAGAAGTTAGGAGAGAAGCAGAGCATCGCTAAAACTCGGGGAGATACCGGAGGGAAGGGGAAGAGAGAGAGAGAGAGTGATAGAGGAGACAGTTTTAGGGAAGGAGGAGGAGGAAGGTAGAGAGGACGTTCGGGTGAAATATATTTCAGCGAGTCGGGGATATATAGGGCTGCTGGCCGCGTCGCGCTGCCGCCGGTGGCGGTATACACTGCCCAGGGAGAGAGAGAAGGAGCGCTAACCGGGACTACGACGGACGCGATTAAAAGCCTACGGGAGCAGCGGTGGCAGTGCGCGCGGAGAGCACACTATATACGCGCTCCGCCGAGAAAGCTTATAAAGAAAAAGGAGCCTCCTCCTGCTCCCGGGCTGCGCTTCCTTTATTTTTCGCTCTCGAATCTCTATAGCCGTCCTCTGTCTCTCGGTCTCTCTTATGCTGACCGTCTTCTGGCGGTTTTTTTCAGCCGACGGTACAGGCCCGCTCTCGCGTTCTTGCCCCCGCGTGCCCGCCGTTTTTTCTCTCGCTTCCTTTTTCCCCCCGACTTCGCCAGCCTCTTGGCAAAAGACGGCAGTGTCGCTTGGCCTCTATACGTCGTCCCTTGCCTCGCGAGACCGCCCCCGCGCCGAGACAGTCCCAGTATAGTCCTCCTCGTCTCTCTCGGTAATAGTGTGCGCGTATATCCGTTTATATGCGTACGAACACAACGCACACACGGATTTATGTATGCGCACGTCTATGTAAAACCGAAAACTCGAGCATTCTTGGGTAAATTATGGGACTGCCCGGACACGCACTCTCTCTCTCTTTGGGACTCTATTTTTTGCCGACCGCTCGACGCTTTTTGCCGCTTCTTCTAGCTCGCATACGCTTTTACTCCCGCTATTCGTTAGCCCTTCCGAGACAGTTAACGCACGCACGTCCGATCGATCCCGGGAGGAGTAGGGTGGGATCTGCGGAGAGTATACGTCTCGATTGTTAAATGGGCAACCTTTCGCTTGATCCTCACGCTCTCGTATTTGGATTAATGATCCAGCCTGCCTGGATGTTGTTTGTTTTCTTGAAAAGCCAGAAGGGAGAGTGTCTCGAACGCCAACGAGTTGCTATTTCAGATCGTCGGGACGAGTCGTACGTTCGAAGAGGGATCTATAGCTTTTTGTTTAATCGACTATTCCCGGGGAAAGAAAAAAACAAAAAAAAATTAAAGAAAAAGAAAATTTCATACGTTTCCCGGCTGAAGGAGTATATACTCCCCTATTAACGCGATATGGTATGTATAAGTTCGCTTAAACTCCGGGAGTATTAAAACGCGACAGTGAGCAGTCGACATGCGTCGCCTCCACATAAATCTTTCAACTGTATATGAAAAAGGCTAAAGAGTGGAGGGAGGGGGAAGGAAGGGTAAGGAGAAGAAGACGATGAAGAATTCGCAGGAAGTCGAGAGAGAAAGAGAAAGAGAGGAGAGCGTCGGTATGGATCTTCGGTGAGGGGCAACGGCTTGCAAATCCGACTTAATCGCGCTCTCGGCCTAAAAGAGCTATTTTAATTGATTTCATTAAAGCGCGCGCACGCGCGAACCAGCTCGGCTGCTCCCTCTAATTTCCCGATTAAAATTCCCCCGCTCGCTTATATGTATACCTATACACGCGCGTACGTGTGTATCTTTATACGTACACGCACACGTATAGAGCTGTGTGCGTGTGTGTATGCGATCAGAGTCGCTCGTTGAACCTCGGCCCTTCCCACGCTTATTACGAAATATATGAAAAGTTCAATGATAATCGCAGAAAAGTACCGTACAAAAAAGAAATGAGGGAGCCCCATAGCCAAGAAGACGCCCGCGCGTATATAAGAAGCAAGGGGGGCCTTAGGAGGAGGAGCGGCCGGAGAAGAGGGGCCCGGGACGAAGGAGGAAGGAGCAGCCGCTTCCCTGAGAACGGCCGGGCGCGTTTACCTTTTCGAATCGCTGCACAGACAGTATATACATACCTCCCCCTCTTCAACCCGGTCGTTAACGAAGCGTTAAAGCGAGCAGGTGCGCGAGCGAGTTTTATGCGTGTGTATGAATGTGTGTACACACCGAGCGAGTGCGAGCGACGAAGGACGCACGCTAGCCTGGAAAAAGTCGTCCGCGGATATGCTCGTATGAAGTTGTTGCTGCGAGACTTTTTCGCCCCTACGGATTGGGGTTATTGGTAAGGGTGCATTTCGAGATTTTAGGAGACACGAGGCTCTTTCGACTTGCTTGACTTGGTTAATTAATCGGAGCGTTTGTTTGCATAATTAACGAACTGATGGATTGACCAATTACTCGGCTGATAATGCTGGCTGTTGGTGAAGTTCGGTATTTTTATTATGGTTAACCTTAATGAGTTGGTTCGCCAGTTGATTGTCAGTTTCTTTTTTTTGGTCGGTGTACGTGATGTATAAAGTATTATGTTCGAAACGCGATTTAGAGCACGAAGTAATGGTCCGCGCAGCACATGTATTTATCGAACAAAATATAATTTTCCAATATACTTATAATTCGTATCTAAAAAAGCACTATAACTAATCCATAAAGCGAACACATCGATTACAATCACATTACGAGCAAGGTGCTCGTTGGAGTAATAAAATTATACCGACTACTTAATACATCTACGAAAGAAGAAAACAAAAAAAAAGTATTCAACTCTTGACCCAACAGATTTTCTTATCATTAATAACGAAGCGAGATTTATCCAAAAGATAAACTGCCCGTGTATTCAATATAGCGTCGTTTCCCAAACGCCGCTCGAGCAGCTCGTATGGCTCGAAATAATAACCGACGCCCAAACTCGAACCTAATCAGATGGGAAATAAACGATTTCGCGCGCAATCTAATAAACCTATTGAGCCAAGAAATCCCCGACGTATATAGACGTATCGTGGATCATTAATTCCAAATCGTACTCGTCCGCGCATCATCTCGCCGGGGGGAAAAACTGTCCATTCCCGCACGGTGTATAAAAGCCGCCGGCTGAAAATCGCACGCTGCGCGCTTATTAACCGTCGTCTATTTTCGCGTGTGCGGGTCCCCTGTGACTTGAAGCCGGGTTTTACACAGACGAACAAACGTGTTTGTGTTTGTGTGTGTGTGTATATAGTTGCCGAGAGAGTCCGAAGGCGGCTGCTGCTGGTGCTCGCCGGCGGTATACACGGGCTCTAGACCCCCGCGGTGATTCACATAGTCCTTAAACCAATCCGGGGGGATAGTCTGCCTTTCTCTTCGTTTGCTAATCGAACCGCTTCCTACGCCTAAGAGCCCAGACTAAGCGAGTGTATAAGCAAGAGAAAGAGAGGGACAGACAGACAGACAGAGCGCCAGCGCCCGTGTAGTAATTACATAACGGAAAATCTCTCTCTTTCTCTCTCCGTGAACTCGATCCTCCAAAAATCGACCTCATTTTTATCGGCTGACAATACATTACGCGTAGTACACGACGCGATATTTCGGCGCTTACCCGCTTATCCTTATTATTTTTTTTCTATTCATTTTTTTTTGTTTCGGCAAACATCTCTCGATCCAAGCACCTTTGCACCATAACGTGAACGCGCGCGCGTGGCGTTTACTAAATAGCCAGGATATTCCGTTTCAACGGCCCAAGGGATATTTCTATATTTCCCATTTAAAATCCGCAAAGGACTCGACTGTTTGTTTCTTCTCTTCCCCTCCCCCCTCCCTGCGCTGTCTTGTTAATGAAAATTTATGTTATTGGCCTAAAGCCATGGCCGGGCTCTCCTCTCTCTCTCTCTCTCGCGGCACGTTTAATTATTATTTTACAATTTTTAATTAATAATAAATTTCGAGAAACAATCGGAGTTTTAGCGCAGGTAGCGCTGTGAGAATCGTGACTCTACCCCTCCCGTCCCCTCGTTTATGAAAGTGCAGCTCTTGAGCGGCATTAGCGTTATCCTGCGGCTTTTCTCTATATACGTATATATATATATATATATATATATATATATATATATA
>JAPYYQ010001933.1:0-45991 GCA_030522585.1 Anagyrus pseudococci
TATATATATATATATATATATATATCATACACTTCTTTAATTAATTTATTATTTGTTTAATCTCTCTCTCTCTCTCTCTCTTTTTTTGTTCCATCGAAAAGTGTATGACTTACTTTGAGTAAAGAATAAGCGCCTAGCTTCGAGAAAGCGCTTCTCCTATATATAGTCTGCAATGTTTATAGACCTTATAATAATCAATGCGTCATATTTACTCATTTAGTATTAAAAACTAGTAAACGTGCCCTTTCTCTGCTCTCAAATATACTTCATTTTTTTCCTATTTATATATATACTTAATTTCTTTAAAAACAAGCATACCGAAATATTTTTTCGTGAAAATTCGCTCGATATATTTATTTTCTTTGAAATATATATCAGCATATATATTTAATCTTCAGACTTCTTTACGTTTTTTATTTATTTATTTCTTCTTTTTTTGTTCATTTATTCATATTTTTTTCCCTCTAATCTAGCTAGAAAGCTATCTATGCTTCCTTATGAAATTTTTCGTTTTCTACCCGCCCAAAAATATTTATAGGAGTAGTATGCGCTAAAGCAACAACGATACGCGATCGACAATGCGAGAACTTGCGAAAACAAATCAAAATTTGCCTTTCCGAGTAATCCAAAAATATGGCTATAATCAAAATTTCCGTAAAATCCAAAAGACCACATTACTCGCGTCACAGCTCGAAATAATATGCGCAAACGTTGTATTGTCGTTCGATTATCATTGCCAACTCCAGAGCCGCACATAATCTGTCGTTTAAACGTTTTTCCATGAACGATCTTCCCCCCCCCCTCTTGCTAAATTTAATTAGGCAAGTGCGGAAGGTCTAAGAAACGCTCAGAAATGTCGATCGAATGCTTGCGATGATTTCTTAAAAGTACATAATTCAGGTATCTTAGCTTTGCCATTGCCCAACGCGCTCGGCTAACCGATCGCGTCGGCATTTTCAAAAGCCGGCGTCGAAGCTCTCCTGATTCTGGACTCGACTCGAATGGTAGGCCTCGAGATAGTGATCGACGTTCCTGTAAATCCCGGTGTTCGCTTGGTACATCAGCGTCTCGAGTATCCTCTCGTGTTTTATCGATTTCGAAGGCAACACGATCTGCAAAGGAAACAGCCGATTTTTATCATGATCCTCCAAAGTGTCCAATGATAAAAAAACAAAAACGGAAATACAAGGGTTTGTACCTTGATGAGCTCCTGTGGCGTTATTCGATAAAGCTTGAGATCCTTGCTGAGCCTCTCCATGATGCCCTTGAACTCGACGTTAGCCTCGGCCTCGGACTTGTTCTTTATGCGATTCTTGGCCCAGCCGAGCATGGCCTCGAACTTTTTGATCTCGACGACCTCGAGGCCGCGATTCATGATCATCTGGACCATGGACTCGCTGAGGGTGAGGAAGTCCGGATTCTGGAAGAGCTGGAACGCCCGGGTCTCGACGAACGCGAGGATCATGTTGACGAGCTCGGAGGCCGAGGTGTAGCGCCAGTAGTAGTTCTCGAGGGCGCAGAGCATCACGCAGACGATCTCGATGCGCAGGAACTGCTTGGCGTGATGGAAGCACGCCTGCAGCAGCTCCGGCAGGTCGTAGTGCTCGGCAGCGCAGATCAGACCGGGGATGTTGCTGCAGGTCAGCGGACACGAGCCCGTGTGCAGGTAGTCCAGCAGGATGCGGAAGGTCTCCGGGTCGAACTCGATTATGTCGAACTGAAATAAGGCGCTGCGTTATCGACCCGCGGTGTATCTTGAGAGAGCCAACGACACCGTATACCACTTACCTCGGTCTGGGCCAACTTCGTTCGGTCGACCTTCTGGGCGTTGGCGCAAACGCTGAGCCGCGGCACTGCCAGCGACTGCGCCGCCTTTTCCTTCTCCTTCATCTCTTTTTCTGCAATTATTTATTTTTTTTTTTTATTAACCCGAGCCCGACGAAGCAAAGCAAGAGAGTCGAAGGTGCGGGAGAGAAATTGAGAGTACCTCTGCAGTCTTGGGAGCTGGCCCACCGCTTACGGTCCTCACCTGAAAGGGTGTTGCTGCCGTGCTTGCGTATGCTCCGGCCCCAGCCGGCAGTGATGGTGCCGAGCCGCGAGAAGGCCCGTTTTACCATTGGCGAGGAGGGCACGCTTTTAGGCCTAAACACATCAGAACCAGTATCTCACAGATAACGATTGACGGCACTTTTCGGGATTTGGAGCAAGACCCGCGATATATGCCAATAGCCGGCGTGTGTATACGAGGCGATAATCGCGCAAACCCGTTGCTTGCCTATTGTACGAGGCTTTTTTTATTTCATTAGGATAATACGTGTATTATAGTTATTATTGTTTTTTTTTTGTTCCTGTTTTGGATTGGTTAATTTCGGATTAGTATAACAAATTTCATATTTACAACATCGAAAGCTCAATATTTCATTATTAAAGCGACGACACAAATTAACGATATTTATTGTTTGTTTTCATTTTACTTTTCCAACAAAAATATCCAAAACTCGCGACGTTACGTCGAGCCGAGTGAAATTACAGAGCTTATAATTTATTACAGTGCATTAAAGTGATATAAAAACAGTGAAAAAATCCAATTCGACAAGTTGACGATATTCAGAATAAATATAGAAATTCAAATTGCATGCGAAAATTTTGATAACACAGTTAGTCGATCGATTATCATTAAACATGGATAAATTGAAAAGCGACGATAAAAAATTGAACTTGAAAAAAAGATCGATAAATGTAACACATGCGTTAATATTTATACAGATTGACACTTTTTGTTTTCTTGTTAGATAATTTAAAAAAAAAAAGACGATTAGTATAAAAAAAAAAGACAACCGTGACGATACGGCCAAAGTCGTTCAACAACGTATATAAAGAGTCATGCTGTGCTGTGAGGATAGGAGACATGGATGTGCCTTTGAAACATTTATTGAATATATAAATATATATGTCTTAAATATACGTATAGAGATAAACATTCGAACACCGAGCGGAGAATACAAAGTGACCAATCTCTCACCGCATAATCTCTCGCCGTTATAAAAACACTTTACAACACAGTCCAGCCACATCAAAATCGTTCGATACCCACAATTTCTTCTTTCGTTACACGTTTCGCGCGCTCGTCTATATCGACGGCGCAATTTGTTGACAACGGACAACATTTCAACAAATCGATCGCGCGCAAAACGTGTATGCCCAGCTACAGATTCACATCTCTTCTCTATATACCTTCGTTTTTTTCTTTCGTTGCGTACCAGAAACTCCAAGATTTCGTAAACAGCAAAATTACACTCGACACTTTTATCGCTTACCTAGGACTTTCGACGTCCGGAACCTGCAGGAAATTCGAGCTCTTGGGCTTTTGCGGGCTCAGTAAGGTCGGGGCCGGCCTTGAGAGTAGCTCGGCTACTGGCACTTGTGGACTACCGAATCCAGCTTGAATGCCGTAGAGCATTTCTTGAAAAACGCTGAAACGTAGATATTAGTCCCTTTTAATATCAATTTTTGGTACGAAAAACACGCACAGATTACAAGTCGTAATGATATTTGAATGATTACC
Organism: Anagyrus pseudococci; assembly: GCA_030522585.1. Taxonomy (NCBI): domain Eukaryota; kingdom Metazoa; phylum Arthropoda; class Insecta; order Hymenoptera; family Encyrtidae; genus Anagyrus; species Anagyrus pseudococci. The sequence goes on from JAPYYQ010001933.1 coordinate 3,566, forward strand.
GGCTTCTAACACCTAAAATGGCTCGTACTCCAATAAATCGAACTTTTTGTTTTTGCTGACCAGGCACCAAGAACGATACGTCGAAGAGGTTCGCATTGATGGCTAAATTATCGGGACTATTGAGGAAGCATCTCATAAAGTCCTTGGCGAGCTGGTCGTAGTCTTCGAACTGATCCCTAACGGAGTCGAGCAGCGGCGAGGACGGTCTCATGTGCCCTATCGGCCTCCAAGATCCTCGTCTGCGCACAATTAATTTCACGATTATATGTTATTCCAATTTATATAAACTGCTTAACGATTTTCACTCACCTGTAAGGCTTAGGTATTTGCCCAGTCTCCGCGTGATTCTGCAAGTTCGCCACGATATCCTCGAGCATCTGACTCCTCGTTCTCTCCTGCATCCTCGCGAACTTTGGCGCCGAGTAGCTCGCTCGCTCTCCGTTCACGATCTTCGTGAGTATCCACTCGCGAAACATCGCTCCTGAAACGCAGTTTATTATTTTTTAAAAATTCCTCAAAATTTCAAAGAAAAATGAAGCAATGAAAAAGAAAAAAAAGAAATACGCTACCCTTCTCGAAGACACTTTGTTCCCAGAGGTAAGGTTTATAGGCGCCAACCTCGTCTCTCGTAACGACGGACACCTCGTATCTCGTGACTCTCCTTTTTATTCGCGGGCTCACTCGGACGATGATAAACGTGTGGAGAAAGTGGGATTTTATGCAGGATGGACTGAAGCTCGTGTTATCAGCCTCGAGAAATACGACGCAGACGATGTCGTTGCCGATGTGCCGCTTTCTCTGCAGCTAAAACCGCGCGTATGGCCTCGTGAAAAATCATATACGGCCACTCTCCATCGCGTTGAAAAGAAAGAAAATAATAAAGACTCGCAGTGCGTACCTTTTGAGGATCGTGTTTCTCGAAGGGCAGTAAGGTCGATACGTGGAACATGATTTCGATGCCGCGCCAGTTGGTGTAGACGGAGTAGAGCCCGGTGAGATCGTGGACGGTGTCGAGGCCGCCCTTGTACTTGTCGAAGCCCTTGAGCCTGACCTTCTCGCCGAGGATCATGAGGAACTCCTCGAAGCTCGGCGATTCTTCGTTGTTCTCGAGTATCTCCTCCTCGGTGTACTGGGTCTCCTTGACGTACATCACGCCGACCTTGAGCTCGGACTTTATGAACACCTGGTCCAACTTGAGCAGCTCGTCGGGCGTGTCGGGAAGTTGGCCGAGTGTCAACGGAGGATTGATGTTCACCTCCTTGCCCAAGCTCCGCACCACCTCCTCACGGTTGTACCTGCGCGTCGCGACAGCACGCCCCCGTTAAATTGCTAAACTTGACGGATTTACGCTTCGACGGACCCTCGGCAGCGATATCCTATCGTTACGTATACCTGCCGAGGCTCGCCGGAAGCCGAGTAATAACTCCGAGGCAGCTATGTGATAAATCGAGAAATAATCTCACCCCTGCCCCCTTCCCCCTACACGATCACGCTTATCATACATTATGCAGGCTATACGAATGCCGGCTGCAGGAACATCGTCTCGTATAGACATGTATAAAGATATTGCGAAATTTTTTGACTTTACGATCGCGGAAGAAATAAAGATTTGCTTCTTAATTATTCTTACGCTGATTATCAAACATCTTGGATTAAATGCAAATGCTGGGTGAACAATCAGCGACGCCTAGGCGACGACGTAATTACGCCGAGGGCAGGAGAGAGAAATCACGGCAGAAAAGGTGAAATTAACGGCTCGGTCGTTTGGAGTACAAGAGAAGTAAAAAAAGAAAGGAGGAAATTTATGGCTTTTCATAGCGTCGCGCGGGGAGCACAGTGTGTTTCAGCATAATTTCGTCCTCATCCGCCGTAAAAACTTTATGGCTTTTCAACTTGACGCGCATAACCGAGCTTAACTTTTTCTTCCCTCCTTTTACAAACGTTGAACAATAGCGAGGAGGGGGGGGTATAAGGTCGATCGATATGTACAAGCCCGGCAAGAGGGTCCCCCTTACCTGTCGGCAAACACGCAGCTGGCAGGTATGAGGCCGTGGACTGTGTAACTGATCGCCCGGACGAGTATGCGAAACTGATCCCTGTTGTTCAACATCTCCTGCTTCATGCTCAGTATGACAGGGCCCAGATCCTCGTCGTTCGTGAAGTAGTTCCAATGCTCCGTCCCGTAGAAGTACTTCTCGTACGTCTCCTGCTCGACCGACGTGAGCTCGAAGCACTGGAGAACGGTTTTGTTCAATGGTTCACGCGTGTGCGTAATAATGCGAGAAAAAAATAAACGAGCTCTTTTTTTTTTTAAGATTAATCAGTCTAAAAGGATTTATTTTAGCGTCATTTACGAATAAAAAAAGAGGGGGGTAATGCATAAATAAGCAAGAGGAGAAAAAAAAATCTAATCATCATAAGAACAGGGAGGCTTGGTATAATACCTGATTCTTCTCCCACTGCTCCTCGATGGCAGTCTTCTTCTTGGGCACGCCGTCGCTGTCGAGCTCGTTCTCCTCGAACAGGCAGTAGTCATGTCTGTTGGCTGCGACGGATGGATGCCGGGCTAGTGTGCTGTTGACCGGGGCTGGCTGCTGCTGCTGTTGCTGCTCGGGCTCCTGCTCGGGCTGGGGCTCGTTGTCCGTGACGTCGCGGTCGCTCTCGCTCTCGTCGTAAATCGTGTCGGTGTTGATCTGCTGCCGCGAGCACTCGATCCAATAGCCCGGCGTCGGTATGAGATTGTGCGGGAATTCCGTGCAGAATTCATCTGTGACGTGCGGGAGACGAGCGCGTTACATACAACTGATTGAATTGTTGTTTTTTATTTTTTTTTCTTCTCGCTGCTTGCGTATTCCAACGAGGGTGATGATGAGCGGATACACGTTATTTTATTTTAATCGTATAAAACTCGCTGGAGGACACATTTCTAGTGATGCGAGCTATACTTTGTTGCGCTTTATTGCAGCGTTTATTTTGCCGGTGTAGAGGGCGAAATAAAAAGTTTGCGCAGAGGTCTAGTGGCTCTGGCTATAAAAATAGGAGGACGCAGAGAAGGAAAAAAAAGGCAAAAAAAAAACAGAAACCAAGTAATCTCGTTACAGGGTCTGATTAATCTATTACATAATGTATCTGTTTCTCTCTCTCTCTCTCTCTCTCTCTCTCTCTCTCTCTCTCTCTCTCTCTCGTTCGCTTGGCTAAGGGCGAAATAAACTTTCTTCCCAATGCCTTTTTCCCCTAACGAATTTAATCCCAACGACTCGTGGCGAGGGTAAATAGTCAGGGAGAGGGGGGGGGGAGGGGACTGTTTGCGCAGTGAAATCCGTACTTCTACTCCCACGCAGAGTAGAGAGAGAAAGAAAGAGAGAACAACTCGGAGGTGACAACTCGAGCAGTAGGGATTTACGCCGGACTGGAGATTGAAGCTACGTCGATACACCGCAATCGAATCACTGTAAGGTAGAACACCAAGCTATTTTTTACTAGGGCTTGGTATTCAAACTTAGAGTGACCCGCCTACGGCTACCCCCGTCTCTCCTTTCGCCTCCGCCTGCGGCAACTTCTCCTCTTCTATTTCTTCTTTTTCTTCTTCTGCTTCTTCTTCTCCCCTTTCATTTTGGCCTCTGGCTTCGTAAGGAGAAACGCGAAAGCGTATGCGCCCTATTGGCGCGGCTGACTTGAAATTTATGAATGAAGAATGAAAGAGTGGCTGAAAGCTCAGCGAGGAAAATCGATGTCTGACGAACCACCTGTGGCGCGCACCCTCTCTCTTTCTCTCTCTCGCGCGCGCGAGCCGCGCTTCTTTGCCAGCTGTCTTTCCTGACTTTCTGCGCAAATCTCGCTCTGACAAGGCTAATGTCAATAACACACTCTGGGCTTACAATTTCCTCATTGACTCTCTCTCTCTCTCTGTCCCTCTCTTCATAGTAATCTCACTTAATTGTTACATCACTCGAGTGACGTTCTCAAGTTTACGCAATGGTCTAATCAGGGGTAGGAAACATCGATTTGTTTTCGACGTAATTTGTCGACGTTTTTCAAATAATTACATGTTTCTTCGTGTATTATTTTCCATGATAGTTCATTTTACCTCTTTCGAATTGTTCAAACGTTGGTTAAGTGAAAAAAAATCTCTATTACTGTTGTTTTTTTTTCTCTAGACAAAAAAAAACGACGACTTTAAAATAACGAACAAATTTAAACGCGGTAACTTGTCGAGCTCATCATTAACAGGGCGCTTATTATTTCCATTAGCAAAAGGGTAAATGCTATTATCTCGTTTAAGTCGCAACAATCGCAGGTCGGTATGTATAAGAAAAGCAAGACAAGACGTTTCATTAGCATTTATGAGCGGGCATAAAGTAGGAAAATTAAAAAGATAACCGAACGGCGAAATACAATCTTTTATCGTCGATTATAAGCTTTATTACCCGGATTATTGTTATTCACATAGTAATAAGCGCACGAACAACATGGAATATCGCTTAGCCCTTAATAATCATCGGGCGATACAAAGGCACACTGATTATATACAAGCAAAATGCATGATAATAATTACCTGAGCAGGCCTGCGGCGGAAGTGGAAATATGAGGGTCGTCGAAGATTTTCTCCGAGCAACCGCGCAGCCTAAACTTTGAGGTTTGAAGCTGCGCAACTGTTGCATGAAGTCCGAACACTCCATCAGCGCCACGTCAGCGAAATGCAGATCACAAAGAATTTGATTTTTGAACCTGCCGGTAAACAACGATTGTACGAGCTTTTGTCATTGCCTCCCAAGACGGCCGTTTTTTTTAATTTGAGAGGGAGAAATAAAAAAGAAAGTTATCTTCGCGAGCCATCGTTTAATCTTTAACGACTTGAATATAAATAAGGTTTATGGGTATTTTAAAAGCGAAAGAGGGAAGGAGAAAAAAAGTTTTTCAATACCTGCGCGCTCGTTTCTGATTAACTCCTGTGAGGTTGACGCCGCAGCTGTTACATTTTAGGCACTCCTCGTGGTAGTGGTTGTTGTCGTAAAGCGGAGATGGCTCTGTAAACATCGATAAATTATTCGTCAAATTTTTCTGGCCCCGTTTGCTATACAGTTTCATGTTACGCCCGCGCGTATACGCGGAATTTGTGAAATTGGGGTCTATCAAGTGGCAAAGATCGAGTTTGGTCAGCCGCTCGACGTTTCGCTTTGTTTAATTTTAATCCGATAACGTGGGCATAATCGTTAGAGGCTTGAAAGACACACACGTAAAAATTGTTGTAATAGCTCGGTATCATTAATTTTGACCTACATTACAACGTACGTTATACAAAAACGCTCAGTGCTTTACAATACTGTGCATACCTTCGTATTCCTACGCTTTTCGAACTATCAGCATATACTCAATTAAAAAAAAAAATTCGAGTCATTACGCTGCTGATATTGAGGGTAAAAAGTTTTCGTGTAATAACGAGGGAAGGAAAAAAAGTGTTCCATTACTTTAGGAAATTTGGTAAGGATGATTGTACCGGTATTTATATCCGAATAATTAATCACATCGGAAAAATAATCTACCGCGCTCGAACGGCCATTCGGGCCGTGTTGTGTTTGAAGAGCAAACTTATACACATACTCTCTAATCCAATTAACGCTTGAGCCTGATCGCGTCGGGCCTGGCAGGAGGCGCATTTATCTGTTTTTTCAAAGGGTGTGGCTCTCGTTATAAATGCTTTTATCACTTTCTCTCCCTCTATGTCGTTCTGCCTTGCCCCGCGTCCCCTACCCGCACCGACCCCCTTTCCTCCTACGCCCAAGACACTCTAAGCTTTTCTACGCCATGGAAGCCAAAGCATTCCAATTCTCAGACTCGACTGGAATTTTGATATGAGAACACGAGAAAGAGGACAGTCAACTCAATACTGAAAGTTAAGAAAATTAAGGCATCTCTTCCCTGGCACTTTTTATTCGTATAACGATAGTCGAAAAATTTGCTTCAATATAAAAGCTATTATTATTACAGCAGAGAAAAAATTTTCATCTGTTCATGTACTTTATTAAAATTAATTACCGTATAAAAACGCCATGTTTTATTTATTTTTTTTTATATTTTTTAAAGTGGAACTTCAGGGTTATTTTTAAAGCAAAGAATCATTGCGGTAATTGAAGTTGAGGATACAATTAATCTTGATTGGTTTCTTTCTCGATAAAGTACAAACCTCATAATAGAAAGAAATTTAAAAAAGTATACGATAAGCAATCAGTTCCCAATGTCAAAAAATTTCTTTTCCCATTCAACGTCCAATTTGTTACGCAAGTTTTCTTAGACATGCGATACAATTATAGAAAATATCACAAAATAACACTCGAGAAATGACGATTATTATTCCGGTAGATTTTATCCGCAGGAAAAGGAACGTGTAGCAAATGTACGCGCGATCTATTTTCGTTCGAAACACCCACGTAACCGTCTTATCGGTTTTTATTTAGCAAATGTAATCTTCCGAGCGATTTGAATTTAGTTGACCCGGCGATATTATTTGTTTCACTCTGCTGGAAATGCGTGAATCGTTTTCTGTATTTCAAAGATATGTCGCACGGCTGAGTAATGTAGTGAGAAAAAAAAATGATATATATTGTGTCCAATCGAAATCGTAACAATTTTTATAAAAATATCAGATTGCGTCTTAACACAATACGCACATGGTAAAAATTGTAAAAATGATTTTTCAATAGTTTTGATATACTTGTATTATTTAAAAAGCATTTCAAGGGGGCTCATGTAATAATTAAGCGATAAATATTGAATCATTCCAAGCTTCCCTCAAAAACCGTAAATAAAATATGACGACTTGATAAGCGTGAAATCGAAAGAAAAATTAATAAATAAACTACTAACATCACTAAAAATTAAAATGTTTCGCGTACCACCCCTGCTGATTACCTCGCGTGAACACAAGAGAAAGAGAGAGCGATAACGTTACAAACAAGAGAAATGTTTTCGTCGTATAATCACGCATGGAAATTGATTTGTGCCGAGGACGTGACCCGCGTGTCACGCATGGCATGATGATTTTACGTAGGCGCATATCAATAATCATTACTCGGCTATTATTTTCCGAATAAAAGTCAACCATCGTTAAGACTCGTTCAAATTGCACGTCGAGAAGATTAGGTGCAGGCAGAGCGTGTATTTTCGGGAAAATGCAAATGATGTTTTACGAAGAAATACCCCCCGAATTGTGGAAAATTTACCGGGTAGAAAGGTGGAAAAATTCGTTCGTCGTAAATATTTTCAATTTTGCCGGAAGCAATTGAAAAAAAAAGACAGCTTCAATTAAAAGCCCATTAGCCCGGAGATATTAGACATGGAATTGGAAGAGTGATTCAATTACATCGTGAATCGAATTTCCCATTTGCAGTCCGTTAGCTCGCCTGCAATTCCTTCCTTCGGCACTCCAACCTTCCATTCGCGGCTGTTTTTCGTTTTCCCCCCCACGCGATGTTTTTCACCTTAAAGCCTTACCCCTTATTTCCCATTTCCTTTCGTTTTCCCGCCTTATTTCTTTTTCTTATTTTTTCAAATAACAAACAATTTCGGATAGATCGTTGCACTGGAAATTCCGGCAAACTCATAGTGGAAATATTCGAAGTAAACGAATTTTTATCAACACAAGTAATTGCCTAGAAACTTTTACCAAACGTAAATAAGCTTCTCGATATATAAAGAAAAAAGCCTAAATGAAAACAATGTATATAGAGTTGAAAAAGAAACGATAAAAGAACGTTGCATAACCGCGGTGAAAGAGCAAGACGTTTTGACGAAAATATTATAACGCGGAGAAGAGAAAAAAAAAGGGTAACGCCGACGTATATATAATAAAACAGATCCGACTATCGGTATCCGTTCTCTGAAAGTGAATTAAATTTTCGCATCAAAGCCTCTCCATTCATTCTCCCGGAGCCCTACAAAATTCAATTTAACTGAAACGCCTGTAAGTTACTCCGGCACGTCCGCCGATATCCCCAGCGGTAATTCGATAAAGACGATTGTCCTCTCTGTTGCCCCCCCCCCTTCTGATGCTCGGCGAAGAACAATAACATTGCCGGGCGTCAGAGAGCGGAAGTAAGAGATGCAAAAACTAAACACGACCGCTAAAATTACAAGCTTTACAGTCGCCCGCGTTTTTCCTTTGTTTACACAAAATTTTGAAGAATATCTTTCCTTGTTTTTCTTTCACTTCGAATTAACGATCGAATCGATTATGTTTCATAAAAAAAAGGGACTCGAATTCTGCGCTGCAGTAATAAAAACCAGTGGTGAGTCACGTGGAGGACAATAAAGGCCTTTGAAATGTCGATATATATTTCCCAGCGAAGAACTTGGATAATTTCAGGCCGAGGAAGATTAATCCCACACGTGCGAGCACTCGATTATACGAATGCGTGGGCAGGCCGGGGGAAATAAGAGGCGCGGCGTAGGTGAAGGGGGGGGGGAGAAAAGTTTACGGCTGTATAATCCCTTCTCACTTCGCAGCTTATATTGACTGTGTGCCCACTGGCGCAGTCGCTCGGCCAAGAAGGAAAATCACGAGTCCGAGATTGCGCAAAATCGAGTTTGTCCTTTAACTTGTTGTTTTATTTTTTTTTTGTTTCTCCTCACGCAACTTTTGCGCCCGAGACTAGGAAAAAAAATATGAAGAGGGAGAGAGAGAGAAAGTTGCGTCTAGGAGGCAGTGGGCGTTTTATTGGTCAGACCGGGGGATTATTGCCGCTGCCGAGGTAAAACGCTTGTTACTATATAGTTAAGAGGATTCTTACTATTGCAGAGAGAGAGCGCAAGGATAGGTGTACGTGTGTGTCTGCGTTGCGGGGCCGAAGTCGCTCGGAAATTGAAAGGAGCGCGAAAGTTGCAAGCTCAAAGTATATAGAAGAGATAGTTGAAGAATCTCATTAATTTTGCGCGCAAACTTTCAAGGATCTCTCTCCGGGCGCCTGCTAAATGAATTTCTACGCTAAGAAATCCAATACAAGTGCTGAAATTTAATTTATTAAATTATATAGATGGCCAGGTTGTTTGTTGGATTTTAATTTCTTTAAAAAAGAAAAAAATAAATAAATAAAATTAATTATTATTGCGCAATTAAAAAGTCACGCTGGGATAAAGAAATGTATACCTATACGTCAATTTAATTCAAGGAGATTTTCAAGACTATCCTTGGCTTGATAATATGTGCGTAACATGTAGGTACATTTACATTATTTTTTTTATTGCTCAGTGGATACTGTGTTCTACTCGGCAGCAATTTTTAATTACGTAAATAAAAAAAAGTAGTTCAAAATAATATTCGAATATTAATAACGATAACACTGATAGTAACGATACTACAAATTATTCTTGAAAAGCTAAAACAAAAATATCATTGAAAATAATTAACGAAAATAAATAATGCGACAAGACGCAGGATTATAAAAGCGAAGTAAATAAATTTTGACACCCCAAGGCAAGCGGCGGCGGCGGCGCGTTGCTTTTATAAGCATCAAATTGCGGGAAACTCGGCGCTCGTATAAAATAATCAATATAAAGCCTACGATAAAATTAAAATTTATTATTCTTAGTAGCCACTGTAATAGCACAAACAAAAGGAAGAAGAAAAAAAAAGAAGGAACAAGCCCCGCTAAAGCAAACCTTTATTCTCTTTGCTTCGTTAAACGCGAAATATCAAGTTCAAATTTACTCGGGTTTTTAAAATAACCTCGCGTAAAGCGTGGGCAAACTACATAAAAAAAAGGAGAAAAAAGAGAGAGAGAGAGAAAAAGGAAGCTACGCGAAAGTTTTAATCGCCGTATCGAATGTCAAGCGCGTTAAGGCACACATACACACAGCCGTATATCCCCGAGGGAATAAATAAAGCTTCGTTAACTCTCTGGTAGAACAATAGCGAGGAAAATTCTTGAGCAAGAGAGCAGCGTAGGGCGGATGAGTGGTGTGGGGGGGGGGGAGTAGGTGATAAACGGGAGGGCCGCGTCTAAAAGCAACGCATGGCTTGAATAAAAAGGTCGCTCTTGCTCGCCGACGAGCTTTTCCGGGGTGAAGGGGAGGGCTCGCGTGCCGGGGCTGGCTAGCTCTCCTAATGAATGAAACATCGCGGCTCCGACTTATCGGACTGGCTTGGGGGAGCTCGTGTTGTCGGTGCAAGGCCGCGTGGGGGGGGGGGGGTAGCACAGAAGCGAGATAAGCGCGAAGGCGGCTTGCTCTCTCTCTCTCTCTCTCTCGCGTGCCAAAGTGCCGAGGGGCACGCGAGCGCGCGCGTCCCTTATCCACACCTCCACAAGTGGTTGTGCCCTCGATCGTCGTACACGTAGAGCGCGCAGGGCTGTAGGCTGGCTCGTACGGGCAACGGCGGCGGGGGGGGGGGTGTAGGTTGAAGGAAAATAACGCAGCATTAGCACGCAAGGCTGGCTCGCGGTGAATGATCCGGCGCTCCTGGAGCGGCGATCGATCGCTCGCTTTTCCGAGGCGTTCCTGCCCCGGCAGTCCGTCGCAGCCTTGCGGCCAGCCAGACGGGCGTTGCACGTGCGCACGTCCGAGAGGACGCGGGCAACGGGGCCACTGGGCTCTCTCCGGGTAAATAAAGCCGAGGCGCTCTGGTTAACCTGTCCCGAGGCGAGGACGCACAGCTTGTCGTTCACTTTTTATAAGGGTGGGGACGCGATGATCCTAGGAGCGCAGCATCAGTGCCAGCAGGATAGAGGGAGAGCTAGGGGCTGGAGGTGTCAAGGGCGTGGGTCTAGGCTAGGGGGGGTTGTTACCGTGTCCGGCGAGTGGAGGCTCGGTCGACTAGTCGATCGGCCTCTGCTGCTCCGTCTGCGACTCGGGGCGGAGGAGGAGGAGGGCCTGCGCCTCGTCACCGGGGCGGTGCTGCTTCTCGTCTTCCTCGCGCCTCATCATCGCTCAGAGGAGGCGACTGCAGTTAGACGAGTCGAGAAAGAGAGAGAGGGAGAGACAGGCCAAGCCTTCGCCCGAGCACTTGGCCCGCCGACACAGTTGCCGAGAGAGATAAAGAGGTACGCGACGCGAAACTCGCGTGCACGCTCTTCTCCTCTATTTACGCGTGCGAATGCGACGGATAATCTCGGCACTGGCGTCTGATGCTACGCTTGCTCGTACTACTGCGGCTCCGACGACGGCTGCTACTACTGATGAGCCTGCGACTGCTGCTTCTGCCACTGCTGATTTACAGTAGGCTCTCTCTCTCTCTCTCGCGGTTATCGCAGCCGGATTGGGGCGCTACCTCGTGGACGATTGTTAGAAGCGGCGGGAAGAGGCGCGCACGCGTCGACCAGCTGTGCAGAGGATACGGTCAGGACGATAGGACGTAGCTGACCTGCCCAACCGCGTGGATGGAAAAGACGCGGGGAAATTCAAAACGAACGCTTGAGCTTCCTCGTAATGTGCGCGGGTTCGACAAAGTTTCGTATTGTTTTTTACACGATTATCACTAAGCTCTAACGATCTAATGAAAATTTTGTTTCACTTCTATTTCAACACTTACCCGTCTGTGTGCTTATGTCGAAAAAGGTGCTCGATGTCTCGACCGTCATGGAAGCGAAAGTACCATCGGTTATCTGTGCCGAGCTATCGCGTCGACCTCGATATCTCTGTACCTGTGAATAACGCGTAATAAACATGAATCGTCACGATCGTCGAATATCGTGAAAACAGAAAGAAAAAGCACAATAAAAAAAAACTCTAAAACTCAACCGTTAACTCAACCAAATAAATGTTCTACATAAAAGATCAAGCGAAAGAAAAAGAAAAATTAAATGTAATAACAATAATTTGAAAAACACATTTCCTGTTCGTGTTCTCTCGACAGTCAATTGGGACATATACCCGAAGTACCTGATCGTCGCTCTGGGAACTTTGCCTACGAAAGTTTCGGCAACGTATCATTTCTTCGGTCGTGCTCTGTCGCCGAAAGCCCCGAGCTATCAATATCTCCTCGGTCGTTGATTGTCTTCTTATCACAGGTGCGTGTTGAGTACTAGGGGGACGACCACAGGGACTCGGATCGCGCGACGAGCACGACGAACTGTCGGGCGATCTGTGAGACAAGGATGTCGTTATAGATACACCGATAAACAATGATAAAACAAAGTGTAATAGCTCACCTCGGTGGTCGTCCCGCTAACGACGTTGATTGTCTTCTTAATCTCCCCTTTCTCGATCTAATGGGGCTAATGTCCCTTTTGTCGACTGCATTTCTGTCGGGGCTCAGGTGACTTCTCGAATCCCGGCGTCTCGGGTACGACGCCGAATCCGGACTGAGAGAGTCGCGCCTTGCCTTGTGACCTGTTGTATAAAAAATATCCCTTGAAATGAGATAACAACGACGTGTACGTGTACACTGAGAAAAATAATGTAGACAGGCAAGAGAAATAAGCTGACCTCCGTCATCGGGATCGGGCGACAAGGTCGGTTGGCTACCTCGCCTACCTGGCGGCGGTAATGATTCGTCGATTGCTGTCGCTTGTCTGGTTAATCTCAATTTGTTCGGTGAGGCGTCCTTTGACTTGTAATAACACTATGGAGAATAAGGACAGAGGGGAAGAAGAAAAAAAGAATTAACGAGCATTGTCGCATTGGAATTGTCGGAAATGCCGAAATGGGGGAAAAACGTATAATAGAGCAGGGATAAATCGTTATTCATTCGACGCCGAGAGAGCTATGTACACAAATACACATATATTTGTCAAACCTGCGTGGTCGAGTCCCTTCGAGTGGAAACGAGCGGATGCGTGGGCGTGCCGATATTGGGCGAGCTGACGGGGCTCGAGCTGCCCGAGGCAGTCGTCCCGGGCAGGGGTAAGTTATTGACCGGCGAAACCGTGGGCGGCGTAACCGAGGACATTACGATCGTCGGCGGCTGGATCTGAGGCTCGAGCGTCAAGTGCTTCGTGTCGCTTGCACCCGTCATCGTCGTGCCCACTGTCGTCATTACCGCTGGTGATGTGCCCGTCGTCGTCGTCGCCGCCGCCGCCGCCACCGCTGACACTGCCACTGCCGGCACTGCTGCTGGCCGAGCCTCCAGATTGTTCGATCTCTCGCTTTGGTTTCTCGCCTCCAAATGTTCCCTGCAATGCGTACGCCGATTTTCGTTTTTCGTTAATCACAAGCAAAGCAAAATACGTATTTCATTGATGCATTGTAATTATTGTTGATAATGGTAATTCGACTGTAAATTATAGGCTTATTAAATCTAGGCTTAATTTACGAACAAAAATCAATCAATGATACGAATATCATTATAAAAAACAATCGGACAAGATTCGTCAAAACCAAGTTCTTTTCATCCCGACCGAGTAAATCTTATCGGTGGTAAGGTAGAAAAGCGCATTCCCTTATTCAGCCACTGATAAATCGATCTGACTCTATCTCTCTCACCTAACGGCATTGCTGGCGGCGCTGTCGGTACTGGAGGCGCTCGGTCGCTGGTCGTTCCTGTAGTACTTAGCAGCGGCCGTCTGGTTGAGCTCGACCGACTGCTGGGACATGCGGCGCCTGTGATGCCGACACTGATGTATCCTCTCCCCGGAGCTACCCTGGCCGTAAATCGAGTCCTTTCTCGCCGACCTGCCGCTCTCGCCCGAGCCGCGTCGCGAATCCCTTCTCGACTCGCCGGAACCTTTGGTTGGACATAAACGATTTTCAATATTTTCAAGCTCCGTATTAACGAAAGCTTTTCGGCTGGATTGTTCATCTACAAGTTGGAGGGTGAGTTTTTGATGAATCGGATACCTCTGGATCCGGGGGGGAATTCAGTTTGATAGGATGCGATTCGATATCGTTTTGACGCTGTTTAAAAACAACGATTATCAAACGTATTCCATTACGTTGTTAAATTCGAGATGGAAAACACGTCTGCGACTTGTTTCTCGATTATTTTTAATTAACGAAACTTTGGAGGGGCAAAAAAGTAGAAGAAATTTCGGGGGTGAAATAAAAGTCGAAATAAAAAGTTTTTTCTCCCTCTCTCGCTAAATAATGACCATTGGCGCCCTTTTTTTTCAAGGGGAACCGAGTACGGTCAAAGAAAATTGATGACGACGTATCCCTTTCAATTATTCGCATTACGGTGTATACCGGCGAGAGAAAAAAAAGATGGTAAACGATTACGTCGCCATGGCTGACGGATGGAAAATTTTTCGGTGAAAAATGAAGAAGGGGGAGACGATGCTAACAAGTCGGCGTTGGTAGACGGTTGTGTTTTAGCTTTTGATAAAACAAGGAAATTACAAAAAAAAAGGTCTCCGCGTGTGCGTCCATCCGAGCGTAGTCGATTTTTTTTTCCATTCGCCGAGAGTCGAGCCTGCGAAAAAGCCTAATCTCGACGTTATTAATAGTTGCATTACAACTCGGCGCGAAAAGTCATTTGTTTCTTTTCTCCGTTTTAATTTTTTCTCCCTCCCTCTTCGTTATTTTCTTCAACCTCGGCCGTTATTCTACTCTCGCTCCGTTGCAAATACGATAAATCATCCGAAGATTAAAGTTGAAAATCGTGTTAAGCCACGTCGATAGACTCTCGCGTCACTTTGAAATGTTATCGGGATTGAAAAACGATCGCCGTTGGAAAATTAATCAAAGCCGAGTAGTACAAGTCGAAGCGAGTAGTATAGCTCAGCGTGACGGTCAGACTCTTCGGAAGAGAGTTCGGTTACGCGCGTGTCGTTATTTTCGCGCAGCTCTCGCCGAGCACGCAAGCTCTCTTCGCGTGATACCCTGGCAAAGTAAGGGGAAAGAAGAAAGTTTTTGACAAACAAGAGTGAATTAGAGAGAGAGAGAGAGAGAGAGAGAGAGCGGAGGAAAAGGAATTAGCAGGAGGAAGGGTAGATCGAACCTCTTCGCGGCGTGGGCGAGATAACGGTGGGCGGCTGGGGCGGGGGCTGCGCCTGGCTGACGCTCTTGCTCCATAGCCGGGCGAGGTCGTTTTTGAAGTCGCTGATGGCCGAGTCGCGGCGCGAGCCCTTGGACACCTGGCTCCTGATGCCGCTGTCTACCGAGCTCTCGCGCCGCTTGCGCAGGTTCGCCAGGTGGCTCGCGTCGTTGGTCGTCTGCCGGGACCAGGGCAGCGACTTGGCTATGTCCGCGAGGGTCTCCCGTCGGCTGAGCTTGTTGCTGCGCGTACTGCCGCCGGTCGTCTTGTTGGTTGTGTTCCCGGCGGCGCTCCCACCGCCGCCCCATTCGCGCAGGATGTCCGTCAGCTGGGCCAGGGAGGAGCGACGACGCCGGCCCTGGTTTATCGGCGACGGCTCCTGCAGCTCGTTCGGCGGCGAGATCTGAGAGGCCGAGTCCCTCCGACCAGCACCTTTTCACCCAACATCGTACAAGTGCCTTAGAGCTTTCAATCCGCTAAGCGCTGACCTTTTCGTTAATCCGCCGGCGACGACGACGGCCGAGTCTCATTAATAAATTTCGTCCCTGCCCCCCCTCCCTTGTACAGTAATTTCGAGCTTGCTCCCAAGGAAACAATAACTCTCGCGTATAAAGCGGCCCTCGTAGAAGAGCTCGAGGCCGCTCTCCGCGTGCCTTTGTCTCCCAAGCCGTCCAACTTTCCGCTCTTATTTCTCCCGAAGTTTCGCGACTTAATGGCCGGCAAATAAAAAAAAAACAACGCTAGGTACCCCCCGCTCTCACTACTGTAAACGGGAGATACCGCGTGTAAAAGTGCGGCACAAGCTGCAGTAGCCGCGTGGAATTTGCGCGCGCGGCCCTATAAACTTAAGTGACAAATGATCTTAAAGGATTTTCCACCGACCCACGCGCCGTTTATACTCTCAGCTGGCTGCCCGCACGTTTTTCCGCGACGCAGCAACTTTAAATGAGCTCGGGTCTCGAAGTTGAGCAACTCTTGAATTGTTGCCCCAAGGTTAGCACGCGCGAACGCTATGAAATTCTCGGACGGCCCGAGCACTTGGCAGCAACGCACTTTACTCCTCGGTGGAATAATACCGTTATCGCCTGCGTTTTTTTCTTCCTCTTCTTCGGCACAACATATTTTTTCTCTCTACCCTCGCGTTATATTTCCCCCCTTTTTTTTTTCAAAACGCGCCGCTGTCGATCGGCTCTCGAGAAAATAACATTAACCGGCGTGAAATCAATATTCTAAACTTAGGTCTTACCCAGCCGCTGCTTTAAAGTGGACTCCTCGACCTGCTCGCGCATGAGGTCGTCCCAGCCATTGCCACCCTGCCATACCAAGCCCACCTGATGGCTCAGGATCGGCAAGTTGCAAATGAAGCAGATGGCCGTCATGGTCCTAGAAACAGATTCGAATGATTCGTCACTTTTTCGGCTCGTTCTATCGTTTTTTAATCAAGCTCGAGAGTTTACAGCTCGAGTTCTATGGATGTAATAGAAAAAGAGTCGATGGAGAAAAAGTTGAGGTGAAATTTTTTGGAAATAAAATCGAGCGAAAATTTATCAGGCCATGCTGTGTATTCCAGAGTTTTATTTTCATGCGACTTGTCATGCCTACCAATTGTATTCATTCAGGAGTACACTTGCGTTTTGCTCTAGAAAAGTTTTGAAATTATACTTACAAATAATCTTGGTTATTATTAAGTTTGAGACTACTCGAATTCGAATTTTCGTAATAAAATATCGTTAAATTATTTTATGGCTCACTAATTATTCTTGTTACGGACTTTAATTCAATCATTTAATGATCAATTATCATTTTTTAATAGCATTTTCGACGTGTATCGATGTTACTTTAAAATTTTAAAGAAGCCAATGTATTTTTTAAAGCTTGATCCGTTAAAATATATTCAATAAAAAAAAAAGAAAAAAAAAAGAATCAGTAAATAGACAAACAAGAAGTAAGAGCGGTTGAAAGTAGAGTGAGAAAAATGAACGACAAAGTAGAACAAAAGATATGTAGAAATATAATTTCGTTACTTAGTTTGAAAAACGTCAAATAAATGTCGTGCGAGAAAAAAAACATGTTTTTTTTTTAATGAGGGGTTGGACCTGTAGTTTTGGAGTCTCGGGCTCTGCAGCGACATCGCATGGCAAAGGAGTGTCCGACCTGAAAAATAACACACACTCTCTAAAATGAATCGAGTGAAAACAGAGCCACTCGAAGACGTTTGAGTGAAATTTTCACTCGAAAAGAGTGAAGTTCACTCAAAATTCAGTAAAAACAGGGATAACAATAGGAGTATGATGATACATTTATTTGGCTTATAACGGGCAGCATAGTTGTGCGTGAAATCCGCTCGGGCCTCTGCACACGCCGTACATAACAGGCTCCGATGAGGCACCACATGAGCGCCTGCGTATATACGCGCGAGCGAGAGAGAGCCCCAGTTTTCTTTTTTTTTCTAATGTGCGTGTAAGTAGTGTAAGCCAAATCCGATCAGACACATTTATAACATTTAGACTCAATCTTTCTAAGGGTAACATCAATCTATTGCTATCATCAAATACATATTTATCATAACTTTATGCTCGAATCTTGTCACTTCGTACTAATACACGTACATAACTCAATCAAAACGTCCGTTGAAACGTATTTTTTCATTTTATTTTGTTTTAAACAACACTCGACAGCTGACGCGTTACATCAACTGCTCTCCCAACACGCAGTTCAAATAATGGCTTGCTTTCCGCGTCCTTTACGGAAAGCAGATTATAAACGCGCAATTTCATCGTCGAGATTAAAAGCCTATCAAACTAAAAAGGCGGCAAGAGAGAAAAAAAAGGATAAAAGCAAAAAAAGAGCCAGCTCTGTTAGCTCGACCCGACGATTCTCGAGCGCTCGAGAGCGGTATTCGCGAAAACAAAACGAGGAAAAAGAGGGGGAGAGGGCGTGTAGTAGGATAAGAGAAGGAAAATCGAAGTTCCGATCCGAATCCGTCGAGGCGTTATTAATCGTCTCGGCTGGGAAGTCAAGAGATGCAAATCCAATAATGCCGTTTGATTAAGTTAGAGTTGCGCGAGAGTTTTCTCCCCCTCTCTCCCCCTACAGCTCCAGCCCGAAAACGAATGCCAAAGCCAGGCGAGCTGCATCCTCCTCGACTAAATATCACGTATATCCTTCGGCCTAGTAGCTACTCGAAATACACATATATACATTCATCTGCGACGAAACCGCGGCTGGGATTATCCAAAGAGTCCTGCGGGAGCGAAGAGAGCCAGACAACTGTTGCTCGGGCAACGGCTCTCACTTTCTCTCTCTCTCTCTCTCTCTCTCTCTCTTTCTCTGACGAATGTCGACCGTTTACAGCCTCCCGCGCCTTCATACCATACCCATCCACCCCTCCTCCTCTTTTTCTCTGCCGCTGTTTTGTCAGAGCAAAAGCTTTCTCGTGTCGCGCGATATATTTTACGAACGCCGGATGGGATACCTTGTGCTTATTTATAAAATTCGTTACACGCATATAACACTGCTTTCTAACATGCGTGTGCGTGTACGTGTGCGGCTGTGTATTACATGGGCGACTGTATTAACTTGATAAAAAGTTTCGTTGATTGAAAAAAAAGCAAAGAGCGCACAATGGACTTTATGAGAATTTATAAAGGATCTTCATTAGAAAGACAGATGCCGAACATCGATGAGCATTTTCGTAACGACCCAAGTCGTTTTTATCTTCGAAGGTAATGTCCTATTTATCGTGACAAAAATAAAAAAATACTCGCCTATGCCATTGCCGCTTTTCTATTTTCGCGTATAAGAAATTTAGAATTTTCATCATACCAATGTTAATATCACTAGCTCACACACGCACAACACACAGGGATAATACCACAAATAAGCACTTAGCCTTCGGATGAATATTACCGTTCGATATACGAAGCGTTTCGAATTCACCTTCGGCGAATCGATGAATCGCGTCTGAAAAGTGCAAGTCACGCATGTATGTACGCGCGCGTGTCTACCAGAGTTTCTGTGCGTATATACGAGCCTAGTGTAGGTGTGACTCTCTCTCTCTCTCTCTCTCCGCAGCGTGTTGATCACGCGCTCATTTCAACGAGCCACACGGCGGTTCGTTAGTCTATATAGAAATTATTGAGAAATTGAATTTGCGAGAGCCGGCTGGCGCGCTAGTGGATGTACAGCGAGAGAGAGAGAGAGAGCGCTCTATATCGCGCCGAAATTAATTTAATTGCTTAATTGATGGCAAATTTAACGGCAAGAAAGGCCCTTGAATTTGTGTATACATGCATAGCGTTCGTGTATCGTTTTAAGCGCGCCAACTATCGAACTTCTTGTAACGTTCTTCGCGATTGTTTTTTTTTCTTATCATTGCTTAGTCCTGCGATAACTCATTAAAAGTACCGCTTGAATTTATCGGTTTATTATAATTTTTCTTTTTTCGTACAAAAAACAAAAAAAAAATTGACGACGAGAGTTTCGGCTCCGAGCGGAATTAGGCTTTAACATTATCGAATTCTCATAATCCGAGAGATAACAATTTCTTAGCAGGGAATTTACGAGCGAGGCCCGTTAAAAATTTCAAGGGCTCTTATTAAGTCACTTCAAGGAGAGTAATTTTCAAGTGTGCTCTTTATTACAACGTCGTGTTGTTTTTTGCTTTCGGCTCCTCGCTCGTCCATAAAAAGACGGCGCATGAAAAGAAGATGAAGAAGAAGAAAAAAAAGAAGAAGAAAGGGAGGAGAGAAAGCGATAAACGCAACCGAGACACAAAGGTGGCAACTTGAAAAACAGTCCCGAGTCCACACTTTATATCTCCTGTATAATATTGCTCTCTTGGAAAAGAGAGAGTGAGAGAGAAAACAGAGGTACAGAAAGAAAAAAAAAAGGAACTTCTCTCATTAAGACTCGAAAGTACTTTCGATCGAGAACAGCGTCAGAGCTGCTTGATTTGCAGAAATTACGTTTAAAGCAAGAGAGAGAGAGTCGGATAGAAACTGTGCGGGGAGATTAAACGAGAAAGAGAGAGAGAGAAACGGACACGGGGGGCTCGGGTAGGAAGTCGATATTCCTCCGAGTAAAGTTTTCACTTTGCCATTTTGCCGCTCGCGCGCACCGACGCCCGCAGAGTCGCGTCTCGGCCGCACGCGGCGGAATTAATATTCAGCGATGCAATGCAGTAGCGTATATATATATATATATATATATATATATATATATATATATATATATATATATATACCATTCGTCGTCAGGCCTGATAAGCAAGACGAAACCGGGCTACTCTTTCCCTCCTGCGATGGAAGTCTAGTTGCAGCCTATTAGTAAGTATCTCGAGCTCCGGCTGCATCTCAACGTTTTTATTAAACATTATCCAAAGTTGAGCAAAGCTATGGTTAAACTTTGCCCTCGCGAATTATACATGAAAAGCAGGCAGTATAGCTTACCCTTAGACTACTGCAATTATTATCGTGTAGTTTACTCTAAAACAAAAAATATACATTATCGATGAAATAATAAACTTCATAGATTTAGTCCTGAGCTTGCGGAAGAAAACTCACAGGCTCAAGCGTTGCATGTCTCGTTACAAGCCGTTACAGCGATCGAGTTAGCCTCGCTTTAAATAATCGACTGCAGGCGCGGAGAGCCTGCTCTCGTCTTTGCCCCCATAATAATAACGCGCATTTTTCATCTGGCTAAGTGAGACGTATATACTTTAGCTACGGAGCGTGTCGAGCGCGTTGTCTCGCCGACGCCGGCGTCTATGACCAGCCGCACACGCCGAGAGAGAGAGAGGACGGCTGCGGCTTTGAAGTTCGCTCGTTCGCGGGTCATCGCTTTTAATCGCCGACGCCCTGCTACGAGGCCGTCCCTCCCGACACATTCATCTACCCTCCAACGACGACGTCGACGACGGCGAGCGTCTTTCTCTCCCCTGCTCTATACACGCTCTCGCGGTCGTTCAACCTGATCTAAATTTTTTCCTCCTTTTACGAGTACACACACATAGTATCTACGTGAAAATCCGAGTAGCCGTCACGCCGAGCTTCTATTAAAACGTCGATAGTTTTCAATCAATTTTAAAATAGACGAGCGGTTTATTCAGAGTTATGGCCTATCCACTCCCCTCGTACTCCTTCGCGCTCGAATTAATTTTCACGATTGGCCACGTGAGGAGGAGGAGAGAGAGAGAGAGAGAGAGAGCTTAAGCAAATGTTCATCGAAGCCACGAAAACTTGTGATTCGATTTGACTTCTAGTTCGTTTCCCCGCGAGCTCTCCTCGAGACTCTTAGACCCGGGTAATTATGTTTTCAGCAGTCATTTATGTATATATAGAGAAACCGAGTTGGCAAATGGCCTGAGCTGTTATAATCTAGGTCAGAGGACACTTCGAAAAGCAACTGAAACTCCAAATTGAAAGAAGAAAAAAAAACGAAGAATAAATATCCAATTTCTCTTTGGCCTTGTGCCGAGCGAGACTCCTCATCTTCTCTCTCTTTCTCCCCCCCATCAATCGTTCCAGCTCAGTAAAAATACTTAAAGAAGCAGCTAATAAGCAGGAGAGAGAGAGAGAGGCGTCGAGAGAAGCAGGCGTATTTTCGAAGGGCAATTTCTCTCGCCTTTTCATTTCTTTATTTTTTTCTCCTCACGACGAAGCATCTCTGACGCTTTGATTGTCAGCGTCAATATTGACGAGCAGGACGGGGGGATCGAGGCGAACTTATTTCCACTCCTCGTCCTTACAGGCTCATCGCCGGTGTTAGTAGCTCGGAATTTTTCCCGCTTTAAGAAGAAGGAAAAAAGAATAATAATAATAAATTCCGGCGCGCCAAGCCGACAAAGCTCCGAGTTGACGGAGCTTGCAATTAACCGTTAGCCCCCCCTCCCCTCCTCTGGCTCTCTCTCTCTCTCTCTCTCTCTCTCTCTCTCGAGAGAGAGAGAGAGAGAGATTCGTAATTAAACCGACTTCTGAAATGTCAGACTAGGTCAGGCTGAAAAGTATCGGAATATTAGTTCTTTTTCTAGAGAGACGTCAACTCGATGGCCCTGCGCAAAGTGCATGTAAACATGTAAACGGAGGAACAATGAAAAAAAGCTGGCAATAAAGCATACTTCTTGCGCGACTCTTTTAAAGAAAAGCCACTAGTCTACGTCGCCTTTCTCTCTCTCTCTCTCTCTCTACAGCGGCTCAAAACAAACGCAGCTCTCGATAAACAAACGTACGTAACGTCTGCGCGGGAGAGAGCCAGCAGGTAGGCACGTGCGCGACAGTAAGTACGGGATAAGCTGTAGCGCGCGGGACTAGCCCCCGTCTATCTCGCGAAAGAGCCAATATCATGCCCGTCCCCCCCCCAGGTCGCCATGGCAACGCGCTGATAGCGAAGCCGAGTTAAAATTTGATGACACTTAGAAATAAGATGCTCTCTCGTCCCGAGACCACGAGACACTAATATCCCCCGGAATTGAGAGATGACAAAACGGAGGGGAAAAAAAAATATTGAAAGGTGTATCACGGGGGAGGAAAAACGACGGCACGTTTTTTCGTTTTTTCTTTCTTTTTTTGGGCTACATTGCTAGTAGAGGAACAAATGCGTTGTTTCCATCGATAAATCGAGATTAATATAAATATTTATATCGATTGTTTGGGCACGGCGAAGCCATGGAGCGAGGAAATACGACTGTTTTTGTCCGATAAAACTAGTTGGCGTGTAACGATTAGTACAAATACGTGCTTCAGCACGTACAGGTAATATGTATTGTTTGTATCGTGTAAATAAAATACGAGAATTATGAATTTTACGCTTTATAAAGAACATACGTAGCTCCGATAAATTTCCACGAATTTAGTGCTTCGAATATAATATACGCTGTAAACTTGCGAAACTTTTGTTGACTATCAGCTCATTTTATCTTTTTTTTTTAAAAAAAAAGCTCGAATTAATTTATGTTAAAAAGTATTCAGAACAAATATTAATTAAATAACGCAGGTGTCGTAAAACGTTGGCTATACGCGAGAAGGAGGGGGGGAGGGGAAGTCGGCCGCTCGATCGAGTTAAAATCAAACGCGTAAGTATATTAAAGGACTAAACGCGTCAATTGCTTATGCGACAAATTGAATTTGAACATTGCGGTCGTACGAAGCGGCCGTGTCATTAGGTCCTCTGGGCTATAGCGAATTTGGCGCGTGAATTATGCCCGGGGAGACGGGCCGTTTGAGCGAGTCTTTCTCGCGTCGTCATTAAAATTTATCCGCGCGTGTATGCTGAATAATTTAAGCAGCGGAGGGGAAAATAATAACCACCTCTCTTCCTCTCTCGTTAAGAATATTTCGCGAGTGTATGTATCTAATTTTCCGGGCGAGCAGTAAGGCTTATTGGCAATTCGAAAGGAATAAATCCGGAAATACGATACGGTATACTCTCTTTTGAGCTGGGCTTGGATTAATAAGAGAGAAATATTTGAAATGAAATCTACGGGATGGAGTATCGGCTTGCAAGCGAGTGCGGGCTATACCCAGAGCTGGTGTATATATAATACGCGAGAAACAAGATTATGCCAATCAGGTCGAGGTAATTCGTAATCTTCGCAAATCGAGAAAAAGAAAGGCGAAGAAAAAGTGCGACGAAGGAGAGGAAGACGGCTAGTTTGCCTCGAGGTACGCGCTATTTTTTTTTAACGGCCTTCGCGAATTTCGATTTTACAAATTAATGTTATTGATAAAAGCGCGAGTGCGCCGACAAAATCGTTAAATATTCAACAATGAGGCAGGCGGCAGTTTGGAGTTTGTTGTAGCTTTTTCTTTTCGTAAAAGCGCGTATGTACAGAGGATATCGCCAAGGGGAGAAGAAGAAGAAGAAGCAGAAAATAAGCGCAAAGTTGGATCGCTGAAGGGCCCATTTTTTGTAATTTATCGGCAAAGTTTGAGCGCACAGGGCCGCAGCTGTTGGGTAACAGACACTCTCCTATCTCTCTCTCTCGCCGCGTTAAAAACTCGCGCTGGTAATTCTTTGGGAAATATACAGGAGGTCGCTGCAGGCTCTGTATTAATCATACAGCCTACTTTATAACACCGCGGCGGACAAAGTACAACTTTGCGTAAGCTTTATAGAGGCCGCTGGTGAGACAGCGGTTAATACGGCGAAATTAATTAATTATTCGACGTTCTGCCGAACTTTCCATATCGGCAATCCTTGATACGCGATATATTGTATGTACGTACACACAGCCTTTGATCTCAAGTATAAAATTAACTTAGCGCTGGTAGAGGCTTTGTTGTCAGATTGCGGCCCCTTTTACTCTGTTTTGAAATGGCCCAGAGAAAGACGCAGAGACGCGCGCGTGCGCGCAGCGCCGACAGATAAGCGTACTAACTCAGTCTCGCGGTGGTAGAGAACAAAAGTCGACTTGGGCGAATAAAGAGTCGACTTTTGTAAAAAAAGGAAAGAAAAAAGAAAAAACTCGCCCGCATTATGTTGATGCGGATATATACGTATACTGGCGTCCCACTTTCGAGCTTATGTACACTTTGAATCTAGATCCGACGCGCGCGGCCGAGCAACATTTCGCCGAAGATACGAGCAATTTTCTTTGTTACGTTGCGCGGCTAATTTGCTGAAATTAAAGCATCATCGCTCAGCGCCGAGTTAACAATAGGCAAAGCGCCGAGGCAAAGTGTATGTACATAAATATATATTTGCACAGAGAGGCGCATCTTTTGCCCCGATAAAATTGGATGCAGCAAGTGGAAAATAGTCGGGGCCAATGAGGCGCGAACGCGGCTTGCAATTTCGCCTCGAAAGAGCAGCCTACAAAGCCGGTATGTACTCCCAAGGAATCACGCATTCCAAATCGGATTGAAGCACCGACACACTGAGGCGATTCAGCGACTTCGACTCTCTTCACTGATACAAACGCACCTACAGAGAATTACTCTCTATTGTATGCGTACAATAAAAACAGTCGCATAATTAAAATCAATTCGATCGAGCTTTGTTCAAACGCTTGTACAATCAGCGTTCTTAGGCGCCATTTCTTTTGACGAAAGGATCGTGGCTTGCGAGAGCTTTATCGAGGAAGTAAGCTCGGCCTCGAAGCGAATCAAAGCGATAGCAAAACCCACCAGTTGCTTTGTCGCAGGAGACAGAGTCGTGAATTCTCTTAGTAGGTCAGCCCCCGGTTTGCGCGATAACACTTTGACTGTACGCGCGTAGCTTCATTTGATTTGGTAACTATATTGACTTGTCGCGCTATACTTGAAGAATACCCCTTGCCTCTCCACTAAGAGCTTGTCGCTCGATTTGATAACGACTTGGAAATTTAATCCTTTTTTATTTTGTCTATTTCCGCGATTATCGAGCTTTTTTAAAGGGGAGTTTTTTTTATGAAAATTTGCATTTGGAAAACGAGCGCGGTAATTGTAGTTTTGAGGGGAAAAACGTAATTGTCATTTTTTTTTCTAATGGTACGTATGATTAAAGTTAATGGTAGATGAGAAATGGTCGAAGGCGAATTGTTTCGCTGGATCTTTCAGCTTTAAAAGCGAGCTTTTACATTTTCTTTTCTTTTCTTTTTTTTCTTCTTTTTTTTTTGAAAACTCTTTGCTCTTGTCGGAAAAATGCATTATAAAGTTGAGAAATTGTAATAAAGATGAAATTACGTGAATAAACGTATTAAAGGATACAGGCCGAAGAGCACAATAAAAAATTTGTTTTTATATACGGGTTAATTTTTTTTCGACGCGATACACACGTTTGCTTTTATACTTCTCCGAAAACCAATCTTTATAAGCGGAAAATAAATATTTTCCGTTTGACGAGAGCTTTCCCCGGAAAGTAAAGAAGGAAAAAAAAGGCTTGAAAATTAAAATTAAAAATCCTCCCGAAATGCGACTCTATTATCAAGCAATGTTAAAAGGTGAGGCGAAAAATGAAAAAAAAGGAAAAAAAGTTAAAAAATTGTCAATTGCACGATTAAAACAATTTCGTTGATTGACGTCTCTTCGACTTGGCTCCGCTCTGTATAAGAGGTAACAAGGATCGTGCCTATTGTCGCGGCCCCGTGGAAGCTTCGAACAATGCAGTCATTGTTGGCTTCCTTGTTAGAGAGACGCGTGTTTTCCATCCTCTTCTCGCTTTATCCTTATACCACCTCAATCCTTTCTAATAACTTTTTTTTCGTCAACGTTCACTCAGTTCTCCACTGGACTAGGTGTACACTTCTTTTTTCTCGAGCAAACCACGAGAGAAACTCTATTCTCCGAAATTTCTTTTGCTCTCGAAATATTATCGACACTCGGATACGAATTCGACGAATCAAAAGCAAAAGAGGATCGAATAAACGCGCGTAAAATGAATAAAAAGAAAAGTTTACAATCGAAACAATCGTATAACGCGAGGGGGCAACAATCGGTGCAATGAAAAAACAAAGAAGCACACAAAGAAATAAAGTATAGGATATGTGGAGAAAGAGCGATGGAGGCGTGTATAAAAAAGCATCTCTTTGCCGGCTCTCTTGCACCAAGTGAGCCTCAGCTCTGCCGTGATGACGCGTTGATATTGCTGTACACACGCGAGAGCGAAGTGCAGGTTTAACGCTGCACTTTTCTTGCCGCTCGCTCGAGCGCACGCACGCGTGTGTGTATATATATAAACCGCGTGCGGGCATGGCTAAAGGCGCGCACATACCCCACTGGCTTGCTTCCCTCTTGCCTCCTTTTTTTTTCCTTCCACGGCCTTCTCCCCGCTAACCAGCCTTAGCACTGGACTCGCGTAAATAGCGACACACACGGCTTTGTATAGCCCGGAAAAAAGATTTTTATTCGCGTTAGAGTATTGCCGTAGTGTGGCACGCGCTCATTGCTGATTATAGTTATTTTTTTATTATATTCATTGTTTTTCATTCTGTCATTGTTCTTTTTACTTCCGTTTATTTTCATTTTGGTTATAGCGTATAAACGTCACTTTTTTCACCAAAAGGACTCGTTCACCTTCGTAATTTAGCCGCTCCAACCCGTCTGTTTTTTTTTCCATTTTTTTCGTAGTATATATCGTCGAAACGATGGGAAAGAGAAAAAGTTTGACGGACAAAAAAAAAGGAGGAGAGCGGGCACAAAAGGACTACAGACAAATGCATTGTCCATTGCTAGAATCAATAATCGAAGTATCACGAGAGAGAGAGAGGGGGGGGGGGAAAGCGAGCGGATTTCTATGAATTCGCAACAAAACTTTTCCGGGGCGGTTGAATAGAGGTGCTTGCGTCGGACGGCAATTTTGGGAACGGAGGAGAGGAGAGAGCTTGGAGCGCTCGCGCGCGCGGAGGTTAAACGATGAATTTCAACGAGATTATTAGGCCGACCCGAAAATACCGCGCGCACCACAACAATCCGTCAATCATGCGTCCTGAGGTTCGGCTCGCGCCCGTATGAGCTGCCCTCCCTACCCCTCCGCGCCGAAATGTTGTTTCGGCCTGTATACGCTCAAACGTCAACTGTATTTACATAAACAATTGTGCCCCGTGTTACAACGCTGCTCGTCCTACATACGCGCGTACGAGCTTACAAGCTTATAAACACGCGCGAAGAGCGCACGATGTACAGATGTCCGGAAAATGGCTACGGCAATGTACGGAGAAGCTTGTAAAGTCACTTCGAAGCGCCTTCGTTAAGCAAACTTTAGTATAATACGCACTGGGCAGTAAAGGCCTGGTGAAAAATAAAAATAAATAAAGAGTATAAGGGACGAAGAGAAAAAAAAAGGGAGACTGGACGAGAGCAAGGGTGTGGTATATAGAGGAGGAAGAAAAGAGGAGGAGGGGAGGGCAGGCAGTTATAGGTGAAAATATTTGCAATATAATTATACAGCCACCATCAAGCGCTTATTGAGTTTATGCGGGAGGTCGGTCGGTCGGGTCTCGGTCGGTGAAAGGCCGTTTTGTCCTAAATTGCACGAGCGAGGAAAACTTAATGGCGGCCTGCCGCTGCTGCTACTGCCGCGCGCTCTCGCTTGTACACTCGCTTGTCCAATATATGTATATAGCATATACACGAGGGGATCGGCGATCGCTCCAAAGAGCTGACGCACGAGAAGCCTGAGTAAAGCCGTGTCAACGCTGTTGCTGCAAGCCTGCCTCCACGGCCCTCCCTCTCCGCCCCCGCGACCTCCTCTGCATTCTCTTACTATCTCTCTCTCTCCGTCGCTCTATGACCAAGAGTTTGCTTTTGTGAATGCAAGTGAATGTATATACTATCAAAACTCAGCAGCATTCAAGCACATTAATCGGGCAGCTCGAATTTTCCCAACTTTCGACTCTGCTTACACTTTCTCT
This sequence comes from Anagyrus pseudococci, assembly GCA_030522585.1. Classification (NCBI taxonomy): domain Eukaryota; kingdom Metazoa; phylum Arthropoda; class Insecta; order Hymenoptera; family Encyrtidae; genus Anagyrus; species Anagyrus pseudococci. Next base: position 31,795 of record JAPYYQ010001933.1, read on the forward strand.
CTGCGATTCAGCGAAAATTTTATTTGCACCGTACCTGCGTCATAAAAGAGAGAGAGAGAGAGAGAGAGAGAGAGAGAGAGGCTTTATCGTTCGGATGTAAAGACAAGGTGCCAAGCGCAGCAGGTGTGTGTGTGCACGTTCGTGTCGAGAGCTGAATTACCAAGCGTAGTACAACGCGAGCGTGTACACATATCGGAACAGCTGATAAAGCTAGAATTTCGAAAGCGGCAAGAGAGAGGGAGAGAGCTACGTATGTAGGTAGACGGGCGCGTTGGCAGAGCGTAAATTAATTCAGAAGCGGGGAAAATTTGAGGGGCTGGTTAACGAGAGCCACCTTCTACGCCAACTGCGCTTTCGTTTATACAGGGCCGCGAATTAAGCGCGGCCCATAGAGCGAGGACGAAGGAAGAGCGAGGCGCGCGTGCAGCCGAGGATTATTGCGTTATCTCATTTTCTCTCCCACACCTGCCCTTTCGCCCTCGATGGCAGGGCTGACGGCTTCGGCCGCTCGCTCTGTGTTTATTATGCCTCTCGACTCTGCTACATTATCAGTTTAAGCCGCAGTTATTTTAATTGTTGCATAATCGATCGTTATAATACCTCTCATGGTATTTTTTAATGGAGGAAAATCGAGCGTAGCAAACAAGTGCTTACACCAGTACATTCGACTAGAAGCTTTAATCGTTATCGATAAAGTTCGGCTCTGTTTATTCTTCTTCTTCAATTTTTCGCGTAATATTGGCTCAAGTATCTCGAGGCTAATTGCTCGACTTACAATTATCGGGCGATAAACCGATTAAATTCGAACATCGGATTACACGCTGATGCCTCGCGCGTATGTACACCAAAGCTCTCCTTCATATTCCGATGGAGTATAAGCCTTGCTGCAACTGTTTTGCCGAGACGCTCAGCCAAGCTGACTCCATAATGTGCCTGGCTTCTCGTCAAGTTTCCCCCAACTACCCCCTCCTCTCTCTTCAACAACAAACACTTTGTACAAGGGATCGCTTGAGTTTACGAAATTGACACTCGGAGCAATTTCAACGATTTTAAAAATGTTACGCTCTTGTTACAATGCTACTCGATCGAGCGATACACGATTCTGCGCTAAACTACACCGTCGCAGCCTCTTGAAAGTTATACATCCTCGGAATTTCGACGCTTCTAAAACGCCACTCACTCATTCCGTGTATATTGATCTTCCGAATCGAGAGAATGTGCTCTCGCTCAATTTTCCGCCTGCCAAATTCGGCGAAGCTTTCCATTTGTCTAGCGCGGTCTTCATTATACGTTGGGACCCGACCGGCAACGAAGGTTCATCATAAAATGGCTTACCAAAGACACTTTTGGCCGAACCGCTCGAAAGTGCAGGGCCAAGCAAAATTTCTCAAGATATATACGCGATTTGCCGGCTCCCCTCTCGGGAGGGGCGGGAATTGACGTTGGCCAGTTAAGGCTTATACAGCCAGTTCGGCAGGGCTGGAGAGAGAGGGAGGGATAGATGTCTGCAGGGATATTTGCCAGGGTCATGATGCCATTAAAGCGACACATTACTCGTGGCTGGCTTGACAATTTCAGCACCGGAGAGCTCACGTTCGCACCTGTTCCTATTACTCCTCACCCCCCGTCCCCCGCCTGCTTCCTCGTCGCGTTAATGGCGATAAGGGTCTCATCAAAATTCCTCGGCTGCGTATATTTCCTTTCGATGAATTTCCATACCCTCTCCACCATGGGGATTCCTTAGAATTACTTTAAATTTTTCGTTTAGGTTTTTTTTTCTTATTGGTTGCATAAAAAGTACTCAAATGTACATAAACAAAAATACATTCGGAAGTGAATTACATTGAAATTTCATGTTGAAAAACAAGTGTACAGACTAAACGGTGCAGTAATATTTCACGATGCATTTTATCTGTTTATTAAATTTTTTCACCCCTACGAAACCCGTATTTTCGTGCGGCGTAAAATTCACGAGCCAATAAAGTTATACAACCAATCGCTTCCGCGCAAGAGACGTTCCTGAATCGAAGGCTTGAAAATAAGAAAGAGATTCTATGACATCAACGATATTTGATACTCGCGCGTATGCTCAATTTGTAAACGAACTAAACCAACTGAAATATTTGGAAACACAAAATGTAAAGTGTAAATTTATTTTGAGAAAGAGCAATTTCTACTTCTTTTCTTTTTCCTGCAAGTAAATCTCTGTGCGCGCGCATATAAAGAGACTTGGAAATAAAATTAGCGCTTTAGAGATGTAAATGATGATGTTTCCCGATAGATCTGCCTTTTGACAAACATTGCGCGCTAAATTCAAGGCTTTCCGCCGTCCCCGAAATTCCCAAGATGCGGAGCAACGAAATTTAGTTTAAAGTTGACGCAGAGCCCCTGTATAATACACTTATCTTTACTTAGACCGTAGGGTAAGGACTATATATGGAAAGCTATGTAAGAGATTTGCTTGTGCGCGGAGCGTGAGAAGTTGGGGGATCGGGGATAATAACGAGTTTTGAAATCTTGAAATTGTTTGCCAAACTTTCGCAAATCATTTGTCTCCCTCTGGTTTTCCCGCTTGATTTTTCGTTGAGAAAAAAGAGCAAATTTTCGAAATTAAAAAATAATTAAGCAAGAATTGTTCATCAACTCGTGTAATTGATCGACGAGGATGCCCCCCGTTGTCTCTCTTGAAATTTGCCGCTCGGAAAAACAACAATAACGCGCTTAATGACGTTTGACGAAAAAGCTCTGGCGGCTGTACAGTGAGTAATTCATCGGGGTAGGTCAAATTTGCCGAGCTTTTAAAATTAATTACATTATCCCTGACGTTAGCCGTTGACATACGCTTAAAAGCAATAAAAATTAACGCGAACATTTGCGCGTCGTCATCGCATTACCAGCCGTTATTCTCTCTCTCTCTCTCTCTCTCTCTCGCTCACCCTCTTGTGTCTATAGAGAATCGCTTGAAATCCGACGTTTATTGAAAATTTTCCCTCGAGCCGCGCGACACACGTCGCTATTCCCTGCCACGTATGTACGCGCGATAAATGCTTGACGCGCGCGCAACACTTGCCCGCGCGTACAATACGCGAGAGCTCGCTCTGTCGGCTGTCGCGCCGAGCGAATAAGCGTCAAAGAACATATGTATACGCGTCTCGAGGCTTTAAACCGTCAAACTTCTCTCGCGCAGGACTTTCCCTCTTTCAAGTCCACTTCTCCCTCACTCTTTCTCTTTCTCTCTTTGGCTGAAGATCGAAATGCGCTTTTGTAAATTGAGAAAATTTGCATGAAAATGGAAAGCGCGAGTGAGAGAAGGCCTCGGGGCCAAAAGTATCCCAGCTTACGCTTATCCTCCTTTACCCCCCCTTCCTTCTTCGACTCTCTCCCGCGGGCGCTTCTGCTTGAATTTACAAGTTCGCCAGCTTAATTCTATCTGAAGTATATATATATATATATATATATATATTCAGCGCGCAGGAAGAGGAGCCGAGAGAGGCATAGAGTTCACTTAAAATCTCGCGAGTCCCTAAAGCCTCGTTAAAAGACGTTAAAAAACCTGAGGTCCGGGGAGGGAGAGCTTTCAGGCAATAAACGGCTATTATTCAAGCGTATCTTGGCAGTCGGGCAGCAAGCAAGACGCCGTAATGAATCAGCGTAGGCGCGAGTTTCGTCTCTCAAAGCAAAACAGCCACGAGGAGGAGGAGGCGACGGCTGAAGAGACGAGAGAGGTAGTGAGAGTTGAGCGCGGGGAGGAGAAGGCTTACACGGACGATTAGAGAGCCCAGAGACGGAATTTCGCTTGGCCCCGAGTGCGCGAGAGTTGGCTGCCCGCTTGGATATATCTCGGTGGTGTACGCGTGCGTGCGCCGGCTATGTTAAATATTTGGCCAAGCTCAGCTTATCGGTCGGCCAGCAGCAGCGACAGGAGTGAATAAACCGCCGCGGGTATTTTGCAATTAACGGATAGCACGGAGCTGCTTCCTGCTCTCGCCTCTCTTGCCCCTTCCACCCAGCCCCTTTCCTAATTTCGAATCCAGCCAGCTGGAACCCGATATGCTCGGGCATACGTAGCCAAGCTCACTCTCTCTCTCTCTTCCTCTCTCTCTCTCTCGCGTCCTAATTTGACACTCGTTACTCGGGCCGCAGGGAGAGAAGAATGATCCCAGCGCAGCGTTTGTATCGTCATTTCAGCATGAGAGAGATGTGTATTTGCGCAGGAAGGATATATTTTTTAATTAAAAATTATTGGCTTCCGAGGCTTTATACAGTCTTTTTTTATAACAGTCGAATGATCGGCGAACAACGATGGAGGTGATAACTTAAATTTTTCGTTTTGTTCGCGTTATATATATAATTTATGATTAAAAAATCCTTTAAAAATAATTCCTTGTTTTTTCACCTCTATTCCACGCTTAAAAATTCCTGAAATACTTTCCACCCCACACGCCGTGCATTCGATTAATTTTTATTTTAACGCGTATATAACGTACAGCGAAGTACTTTCCGCTAAAGAATTTCGTATTTAATCATGTATAGGCAGATGGTGAAGTTTGATAAATTGTACAAATAAAACAGCAAATTTGCGCGGAGAGAGTTTGATATCGCCGGAATGCCAATATTAGCTTTGTAATGTATAACAAATATAGGACGTATTGCAATTGGGTTGATGATGATTCTGGAGCATACGTGCGGAATGAAAGGGGGGGGGGAAGAGATACGCGGAAAACTAATAGTGTGCAGATTGTAATGTAATTGAGGCTTGGACCTACATATGTACTTCGGCAGAGTACGTATAAGTTGTAACGTTGTCTGCGCTCAAAGCTAACACGCCTCGTCGGAATCTCGTCTTGCTCTTCCCTTTCCCCATTCCCTTCCCATACCAGCTTCGCAAGCGCGCGGCTCGATACTCTTTTTTTTTTTTAATCAATGTAGACGACAATGAGAAAAACGAGAGAGAAAAAAGGTTCGTTAGATTTGATTGATGCCGACATTTTCAGCGGGAGATTTATCATCGTTATCGCCGGGGATACAAGTCATAAGAGTCGCAACAAACGCGAAAGAAACTCTTTCACATCGCGGCCGGTATGCGCGCGTAAAAAATCGGTAGTAAAAACCTACCGTGGAATCTGCCTCCATACCAAAAAAAAAGAAGGACGAAAACAAAAACGCGAAGCAATTCCATTCGTTGAGCTTTTTACAGCCACGCGCGAAAGGTGGGAAGGAGGGGGCGTCAGGTGCAGTACAAACGCGGTGCAAATGAAAAACAAAATTTGCTTACGGAAATGAGCTCTCGCGAGAAAGGGAGATCGCTGTCAACGGCACGCGCGTCTCGTCATACGCGTCTTTTCCCCTTGCCCCCTTGTCCATTGCGCATCCGAAATATTTATATTAAAAGCTCGGCGTCATTGATTCCCGAGGCAACGGCCGCTATTCCTCCACCCCTCTGCTGTCTGTTTTCTCTCGCTCTCTCTCTCTCTTTTTTTATTAAAGCTCGAATGAAAACGACAGCTGCTGTTGTTTCCTGACAAATGAGCGGCTGCTGCCCCCCCCCTCTACTTCCTTTTGGCTTTATAGCAACTGTCCTTTACCGGCAGCGTGAAAATGTTCGTGCGCACATGACCGCGCGACGCGCTCGTTTTTATATGGGTAGATACTATACGCAAAAACATTGCCTGACCCACATTTCCCTTTGGTAAATAAAACATTAACGGATGACAGATTAACAAGACAACGCGCATCGCGAAGCTTTTTTTATTTATTTTTGCTTTGTTTTTTACCTCTTCCTTTTGCTTTTGATATAACACACGCACGTCCGTACCATCGCTTTTTTGTCGGGCGTATTTTAAAACATTCATTGATTTTTCGGGCTACGGAGGAGGAGGAGGAGTAGAGCGCGTTGTGTATACTTGTGTATCCCCCGTGGCCATTTGGGAGCATTAATTCTGATATCTCTTTCTCTCTGTCTTGGTGACATTGATATCTTTGCCGCATTAAGTTAACACGGAAAGCCCGTTGGAGGACTAAGATTGTTGGACTCGAGAGTATTACCAGCAGATAAGTCAGATTTATGATTAGAACGCCCGAGTCGCGCGCTATATGGCGGAGCCGGAGAAGTAAGTCGCCCCCCCCCCCGCTATATATACTTGCTTATGCGTCCGACGCGAACACAGGTCTGCGTGCTTGTTTGTTAACACAATTGGTGACGCGGTGACGACGGCGACGTCATATTTTTTACGTTTTTATAATAACTATACATTCAACGATTTTTCCTAGATTAATGAACGTTATATATAGATATAGAAGAGAAAATCGATGCCTAGAACGGAAGTCTGCTAATGCCCGGAGACTTAAGCTTCATCGATTTTGGATGAAAAGCCAGCGATCAATGCCCATAGCGTCTCTGCTGTGGTCGTCGTTTTGCCTGCCTATTTTGTTCCTCCTCTCCCCCCCCCCCTTCTTCTTTGCTGTATTAGCCAGCCACCCTCGGATTCTTTCCCGATGGTTTGATCACGCTGCCAAGAGGGGAAGAGAGAGAGAAAAATATGTCCCCCTTTTTCAAGCCCACTTTTCTCTCTCTCTCTCTCTCTCTCTCTCTCGTTTCAGCCCTTCAGCCTCGCACTGATAATATTTGTGTTCACTCAGAGCTCAAGGTGTTTAAATAAAAGTTTCGCAATTTTTTTTTTTAGAAACGTTCAAAAATTAAATCAATGTTTGCACAATAATATTCTCGATATGTATACAATAACCCTGCAGTTTTTGCCCGAATAAAATATATTTGTAGAGTTGAAAGGCTATTTTAAATAGATGGAAATGAAATTTTTAAAATTGAATCGATCGAAGGTCGCGGATTCACTTTTTCGGAATTACACCAAGCGAGTTAAATAAAAAAAGTGTTTCGAATGTATACGTATGCCATCGATTGGAAGGTGATAGAGAAAAAAAAAGAGAAAGAGGAAAAAAAAGTTTGCGCGCGCCGAGGGCGAAAAAAAAGATAATGACTATACGGAAAAGTTTAGCAAAGAGTTAACAGGATTATCAGTCAAATACTACATACGTGTCGGCTAATGATCACAGGACGACGAGGCTGTGGGGAAGAAAAATTCTCGAAGAGAAGAGTAAATGAAAAGAAAGTATGCGAGGAACAAGAAAGTACGAGGGGTATATAGAAAAAACAAGATACTCGGGGGCCAAAGTTATGGAATTCCTAAATATCAGTATACAGCTACATACCAAAAGAGAGAGAGAGAGAGAGAGAGAGAGAGAGAGAGAGAGAGAGAGAGCGAATATAGCCAGTGGCGAAAGAAAAGAAATGTATACACACGGCCGGGTCGTATCAGAATCAACAGTTTGCTCTATCGATTGGCTCTCTGCGGTCCACATGTCCCGAGGTGTACCGTGTATGAACGAAATATCCCCGTGCCGCGGCGGCCTCAAACTCGACAAAATCACATTCTTTCCTCGTGCCACACTCCGCTCCCCCCCATCGAGCCTGCCTGCGTACGCACACTCGTATCATCCGCACATAATAAACTCCCGAGTGAAATCCTTCGTCCCCGCCCGGTAATTCTATACCATTCCGACTATATCTTATTTTCGAAAATAAAACGAGAAAGAGAGAGAGAGAGAGAGAGAGAGAGAGAGAGAGAGAGAGATAAGCTTGTATTGTCGAGGAATGTCCAACGCGGACGCAATCTCGACTTCAAAGGATAAGGAAAAAAGAAAAGGAAAGGGAAAAAAAGAGAGAGGACTATTGGAAACTTATCGCTGCTTTCGAAGCAAGTCGAAGGCCTGGAATAGCAGAGCACGCGCCTATATACTCTCGCTTTGACGCGGAAAAACACGCGTGTGCAAAGCTCGGAAAGAGAGGGAGTTTGCGCTCAATTACAGACTCGAATGCAGCGCGTGTAAGTTCTCGGAGTCTTAACTATACGGGGGGGGGGGGGCAAGAGGTGCGGAAGGCAAGACGATACCCAGTCACCGTGAAGCAGTAAATTCCGGGCTCTTGGCTAAGCCGTCAGCATTAACTCTCTCTCTCTCTCTCTCTCTCTCTCTTGGAGCAACGGCGTCGCTTAACGCCTAATCGATGCCGCGTTTTCGCTCGCTTGCGCGACGCGTTTCTCCGGCAGTATAGCCGCGCTCGAAATAACGAGCGACGAGTTTGGCCAAGCGTCTGTATATGCCCCTTAGCTCGGCTGCTGTAACTTTGCAAGCGTACACACAGCCAAGCAGCAGGAGCTAGCAACGCGGCAATTATTCGCGCGGCGGAATAAATCGGCGCCAACTCCCGGCTAATTCCCTTGGTCTTAGGAGCGAATTTTCGAAGGATTTTAGAGCCCTCCCGCCCGAGACTTGGGCGATAATGTTGCCCCGTTTATATATATAGTCCGGAGATTGGGTTAATCGCTGCTTTATAAGCATTAACTCGAATCGTTACGGCAGCAACCCCGTACGTGTTAAATTAAACACTTTTGCTTGTTTACGAGCTCAAGTTTATTTCTAGTGCACGAGGCTACGGCAGCGGGCTATCTACATATAGAGCGACATCGAGGGTTATTCTACATCGATATGTATTAGCTAAGGTAATTGAGGTCCTCTCGTTCGCCGAGCATAACACGAATATGAAATCCGATTTTCTCCGCTAACAGGCTCCTCGGACCTGGGCTATATAGCTTGGGGTACTAAGACCTTCCCGAAGCTATAGTAACATCGGTATATACGAACATTTTTCATTTTGACCCTTGGACTCTTGGTATCGAACTCGGCGATACTCTAAATCCTTATTATAGAAATTTTGACGATGGGATTTTACTTATCCGGACAGGGCTTGGGCTTAGGCTCTCCAGTCATCTCCTTTAATATTCGAAAATGTATAATATTGAAATTAATCGCTATTGAGATTAGAAGAGAAATAATCAAATTTACGCGACGTTCGCTGAATAATACGACGCTACAACAGAGAGGGAAGGAAAAGCACGAGAATGTACGAGTAATATTTTGTTCGTAATACAACGCGGAAAGAAAGAGCTTGCTTGCTCAATATATTCATCGGTTGTTCGACGTGCGTCCCCCCTACCAGCTGCGGCTAAATTATTTCATTTTTCACGAGAGAGCCATATCCCGATTAAAGAATATTGGATTCGACGCTTTGACGAACTGGGATACGCGCGCGCGTTCTTTTTTTCTTCTTCCTCGTCGAGTGTTTATTAAATTAACGAGCGGGACGCTTTGTCGAAGCTAAAAAAAAATTGAAGCTCGCGCGGCCGTATACATTCGATATTCAATTATCCCGGTGTGTATAGTTGACTTTATACATATTTTTTTTTGTTTTTTTTTTTAAACAATACCAAAAAATCGACAGGTTTTTCGTGATAATCGTTTTTTCGGAAGGCTAATGGGGAAAAGAGGAAAAATGTATAAACAAAAAGCTCGGCAAGCTAGAAAATACCAACGAGTTATGCCGATGGATCCACGAATTCCATCGGGGGCTTTTTGTTTAGCTTTACACGCTTTTTGTCTTCGCCCGCGAAGACAATGACGAGAATACGCCCAACAAATGGAAAATACGTGTCGGCAAACACGAGCTGCTCGAATCTAAACTACCCGCGATGCGTAACTTTCTATTCTTTTTTTTTGTTTCAAATACTTTCTTACTTGAACGCACGCGATAACGGCAGCGAATGAAAATTTTCGAATTTTTATCAGGGTAAACTCCGCTCGATGAGAGAAATCTTAATTCCCGTAATAAAGCAGGAAATCACATTATGTCTTTATTAGGATTAAAAAAATAACGGCCGAGGTATTTATAGTATTTCGTATCTGCTTTTCCGGAATTTGAGGCGAGAGGGGGAGAGATAGGGGTAGCAGCGGGAGGACACACTTGCTCTCTCTCTCTCTCTCCCTCTGTCGTATATAGGTCAGGAATTTGCAGCGATTGAATCGACATCTACTGCGCAGCGTAGTTGCACTACGAATGCTCGAGGCTCCGGAGAATGAAATCGTCCGGACGCGAGTCGCTTCGACCACTGTAATAATCTCTTCTCTTTGACGCGATTGAAAGCCTCCTCCTCCTCGTTCTCCTCCCTTTTGCGCCCTGTGTTTTTTTTCTCTCTTTTTCCTTTTTGTCTCGAACTATTTTTACGTTTTGTTTCCAAATGCCTTTGTTTCTTCGCGCGGATTCTCATGCAAATTTACAAACGAACGGCGTCGCCGTTTGCGCGCAAAGTATTCGCTGCGCGCGCGCGCGGAAATGTATATGGAAAAATTTATGATATTCGGTCAAATTATCGAGTTTCTTTTTTATTTTATTTTTAGCTTTTTTTCGTACTCCCAGCGAAATATCAGGTTTTGTGAGAGATTTATGGAAAAAATACTGGGTAACGAGAATGAGAGAGAGAGAGAGCGGAAAATTCTCGTGAAATTAAATAGTCTTTGATTCAATTCTAATTTACAAGATTTATTGATTGGGTCTCAATGTCCTTTTCAATTTATTATTTGAGCATCTGTAAAATTTTCTAACAATGTTAGGGCACGGTCGAAGAAAGATTTTGCTGTGCTGGAGTATACAAATGAAAATAAACACAACGGACCTGTCAATAACAACGACCGCGAAATTTTTACGAGCTTGAAAAAGATCAACTTTTTAAAAGATTGATGGCAGACGAAATTGGCGTTGAAAAACAATAGGAGGAAAAAGAGAGCAGCGGAACAAAAAAATTGAGCTACTTCTGGTCGTCGTGAGACTAGTAACTTGTTGCTTTGTTTCGGCTTCACTTATCGGCTATGAAAAAAAGTCCCACTGTTCCTTGGAATATCGACAAGCAACTTCACTTACTACTGGCGTAATAGCGTTAAATCTTTTAACTCAAGTTTATAAAAATTTATTCAGACGTGCAACTTGAAATTTTAAATTTCCGTTTTTTTTCCTACTCTTCCGTAGTTTTTTTTTGCAAATGTAGTAGGGTATGGTAGTTTATTTTTTAATTTAAAAAAATTTTTTTTTTGTGTAAACTTAATTTCCTGGGACAAAAAGTAGTACACAATGTGGTTAAATTGTGCAATATTATATTTCAGCGTTTCACTTTGTTTGCCCAGAAAATTTACGGACGAGCCGTTCCTTCAAAGATGCAGGCACAAAACCAATTAATGCGCTCTTTGAAGAAACATTAACGGCATAAAAGAACAAGGTACTTGAATAAATATATGAACAATTAATAAAGTGTGCTACAACAACTTGTTATTTTTAATTCGCTTGAGTTTGAACAAGACGTTTACAGACGAAAAAGAAAAAGAAAACATTTGAAATGAATTAAAATTATTAAATCGTTTTTCCATATTTCCACTCGAGAGTGTAATAAAACTTGAAAATACTAGCAAGAAAAAGAAACAACTTGTTTCCCATCTTTTACATTTGGTTTATTAGCATTAGACGAGTTTCCGTGCTTGTTTGTATCAAAGAATAGAATAGCAATTCGTATAATAACAGGCAAGCGCAAGTTCTAAAGATAGAAAAAGGGACAAAATTAATTATCGGAAAGAAAGCAGAAGGTAATATGTTCCAGCCAGTGCAGTTTGCTTTAAAAGTATTGTAGTCCGGTGGAAAAAAGAGAAACAGTGAAAAAGTGGATTTTTCTGCTCTGCTAGACAAGAGTAAATGGCATATAGTTTAAGTGACGGAGTTTTGCTTTGTGATATTCCTCGGTAGAGACATGCCGACGTTTAAAGAAAAATTGAAAAGGACTAAGGAAACAAAAGAAAAACCTCCGGCTATAAATTTAATTAATTTTTTTTCTCTCACCCCACGCTCCTACCGTTCCCCCATTATCAGATGATATCGGAAAAAGATTGTATAAATTGACACTTGAAAATCGATGCGAGCAAAAAGCTCCGCTTTATACGCACCGCGTTGCATTTAATTTCCCGCTCACGTCGCGTTTTCGTGGAAAATTTCACCGGGCACTCGTTACACTTTCCGATCTCTCCTTCTTTTTATTTATTTATTTATTATTCAAAAGTCGAAACGGCTAGCGAGAGCCGGTTCCTAATGTATAAGGGATGTTGGAATAAAGATAAAAATATTAATTATTTATACGCTAAGGGACTGGCTGAAAATAAATCTTGAGATTACAAAGAGGACGGAAGAGGATGGGAGCGGAGAGAAAATGTATACGCGTGTATCAAGTTCACCTATATTCATAAATTATTCCGCGAGTAAAACTGGCAAGAGAGCCAGTGAGAGAAAAAAAGGGAGGAAAATCAAACGTGAAAAACATTTCCATCAATATTTATAAGCGTTGGTATTGCGGAAATTGTCCTTAAAATTTTATACATGCGGGCTCCCGAATTTTACGAGTAATGTTTATTTGGCTGCACGGGGGAAAAACCGTTTCTTTTATTTTTCTGTGTCCATATGCGAGTATAAAAATGCCACGCGCTATCGAGAATCACGCATGAATTTCCATTGCTTTAACGCAAGTAATCGTTTGAATATTTGTTTTTTACCCAAAATATCGAATTTATAATTAATCGAGGTTCGGCTCGCTGCGTAATCTACTCGCTTCGATAAAGTTTCACCTATGTTTATATCGAAGCTGCATAAAAAGTCTCTCTAACACGGGAAATTGATCTGAAAATCGCTGTAACTTGTCTCTCTTTCCTTGTTTTTTTTTCTCACACGACGTATCGCGCGGTAAGTGAACCGTAAGTAGGTTGCAGCATGAAAAGCTCTCGAGAGAGCCTTCTTCGTTATTCTTGCTGCGTCTCTCACATTGGCTTTAGAGAATTTCATGGACAAGTGATTGGCAGTGGCGCGAGGTGGCTCTAAAACGCATATCATTAGTCAAAGTAATATCATGCAAATGTGATTATGGAAGATTTGTCACAGAGTCAAACGAGCCATTCAACGTGTGCCGCCTCCCTCTCGCTCTCTCATTTACCGCTAAATGCCATAACGCTGCATTATAATTTATATTAAACTCTAAATCTACTTGATATGAATTACTTTATGCCCCCCAAACATGCCGCGCTTATATTCTCCGAATTAAAGCGCATTTCCTGAATAGCGTTTAAATCAAGGCATAATCAATTTTCGATTAGAGCAATTTTGAAAAGAAAAGAAGTCCAACTTTTGTTCAAATCAGCCATGAAAAATGAATTTAATCTAGCTTGAGTTTCAAAAGTTTTCGAAAAAATGTTCTCGTAAAAAATACGTTGAAAAAGAAAAGGAGAGAAAAATATTGTAAAAATTCAAATATTCCATTTGCTGGTTCTTATCCAAAGTATAGAGAGAAGAGGGAGAATTAAAACTAACTTGAAAAATAATCGCGAAAGGTCAAAGAATGTCGAGAAGGCCAGATGCTCACAAGATGAAAGGGGAGATAGGTTGGGGAGTAGGGGGTATACGTTGGAAGTATAGGAAGGAAGAAGAAAAAAGCGCGAATATCTAGGCAGCGGGCGGTCGGTGAAGAGTTGGGAGGTGGTGGTGGGGTGGGGGGGGAGGTGGTCGTCGTCGGAAACGGAGAATCCGGGCTGGAAGAATAGCGCGAGTACGAAGGGCGTGAAAGAGATGAATACGAGCGCGGGGGAGAATGGAGCTCCGCTGGAAAGGAGGATGAGGACGGCGGCGGCGGCTCTTTCCATTTCTCTCGCAGTCTAGCTGCCGCGCGCAACGAGGTCGTGGGCTCGCGCGCGCGATCCAGGGATGATTCAGACCTGCGTCTATTTATACGAGAGAGCTGGGCCAGACGTAGGCGGCTACCTGTTGGACCGCTGCTGCAGCTGCTGCACACGCGCGCATCCCGTCCTTCGCGCGACAGAAAGAGTTGCCGGGGCAGTGAGGGGAGGAGGATGGCTTGGGGGGGGGCAAAGTGTTGCGCGCCGAGGGAAGTGGGTCAGCCGGTGGGGGAGGGCAATGTAGGTCGACTCTACCACCGCCGCTGCCACCTCCCCCCCCCCTCCCCTCTCGCGCTACCACCACCGGCGGCAAGGTGTACCGGCCCGCATCGGCTGCTGCTGCTGCTCTACTGCATGCGAACGAGCTCTCGTGGCCGCGCGTCGGATGCACGTGCGGGTGCCCGCTATACTGCCAAAAACCAACTGTTGCGAGGCCGCCGCCGACGACGAGCCCTAGCGCCGTGCAAGCATCTCTCCCATCACTCGGTGACCTTTGTCTCTCTATCTCTCTCTCTCTCTCTCTCTCTCTCTC
>JAPYYQ010001934.1:0-49153 GCA_030522585.1 Anagyrus pseudococci
CTTAAATTAAGTGGTATTAAAGGAAATAATAAATAATGTGATACTTATTTTGTAGTAGTGATTTCTGACACCTACCTATATATTGGTAAAGAGCCACCTTAAAGTAACTTCAATATATTTTTACAGTTGGGTATGGCTGAAATATTTACCGACAAAGCTAATTTCAACAATATCTGTGACAGACCCCTAAAGGTTTCTAAGGTTTTACAAAAGGCATTTATTGAAGTTAACGAGGAGGGTAGCGAAGCTTCCGCGGTTTTTGGTAAGCGTATTCTCTTTTACATTTTAAACTGAAGCATAGTTAAGGAGAGCAATACAATTAGAATGGAAAAGTAATGCATTTTTAAAACTTTTTTTTAAAGTTAAAGTTTTTATTTAAAATAACTAAAACCTTTTAGTATTGTAGAGGGGTCCTTGTAGTACACGAAAAAATTTCGTTAAAAAAAACAAAATGGCGGCTGTGAGACATCATCCACTCAGACCATGTTTTTTTGGCGGGCGTTATACCTCAAAAACTAATGAGTCGTTTGACTTGAAATTTCTTGGGTATCTTCAATATCACATTGACCGTGAACTGAATTAACCGAAATAAAAAAAAATTTTTTTTTGCAAATTTGGTATCACTTTTTTCGAAATATCCGATTTTTTTCGCCATTTTGTTGCAAAATTAAATAGATAATATTGAAAAATCGCAAAAATTATTAATTTAGTTTACGTTCAATGTTATGAAGATACCCAAGAAATTTCAACTGAATCGGATGATTAGTTTTTTAGTAATCACATCCGCCGAAAAAATAAAAAGTTCTGCGTGAATGACGTCTCACAGCCGCCATTTTGTTTTTTTTAAACAAAAAATTTTTTCGTGTACTTTAAGAACCCCTCTATAATACTACAAGGTTTCAATTAATTTAAATAAAAACTTCTACTTGAAAAAAACAGTTTTAAAAATGCATTTTTTCCATTCTAATTATATTGAGAACAAAATTTTAAAAAATTTTTTTGAAACATTTTGTTTAGGTTTTCAGATGATGTTGAATTCTACTATGCCACCTACTCCATTATATTTGTCAGTGGATAGACCGTTTATTTACAAGATTGTACATAAAGATACTACACTTTTCTCTGGACATGTAGTGAATCCACTTCTTACTTAAGCACAGTCTATCATTTTTATGTAAACCAATATTTTTCGAAACATTGTGATAACGAACTCTATTAAGACTTATTGTACCAATGTAACAATGGGACACCGACGGAAAATGAATGGACTAAAAAAACAATTATTTATTTTCCGTAGGGGAGGACGGGGCAAATGTGCTGTGGAATGAGTTTGCTAGGGACTGATGCTAATTGATGTATACTAAAGTCGCTCATTTTAACCATTGGTTCCATAAGCAAGCCCTTATTTTCGCCAAAGTGAAGTCCGGTTTTATACATTTTGCAAGAAAAGAATGGGTACCTGGTCAAGAAACTTTAAATAACTTTTTTGTAATGCGTTTAAGAGCAATGATATATCTATACCTCATTGTTAGATATGCTTGAGAATTAAAAAACTTTAGAAATTTTTTCACTCTTCGTATCACATCATTTTTTTACTCTTTTATATTTCCAGAAATTAAATACAAAGATAAATTCATCATTAAAAGCTTTCTCTTTAAGAAAGCAAATGTCGGTCAACTCGCTCCCCTCTCCAGCATCGTTCTTAGAATATCTATCGAAGTTGATACATGACTTATCGGTGACAAACATGTCCAATCAAAGAATGTCATTACGCTTATAACAATAATAACCGTCGATGACGTGTTCTTGTGCATATTATATTAATTCTCATTGCAAAAGAAGTTAATACTAAAACGATTTATACATATTAAACTGATAATTTCGTAAGCCATGATGAATACCCTGCTAAAACAACAATCAACAGTAACTATCGTAAACGAAACTTTTTCGCGGCTAAATCCAGCAGGCACGCCCACCTACCTATCGTATCTAGCCGCACCGAAGCGCGTCTCGGCGAAATATAAACTCGAGTGAGTCATCGGCGCAGTGTACTTCAGCGCATCGATCGAGGTCTGGTGAACTCACTGCCGGCTATACTCTGTGGGGAAACCCAAGTGTTCCAAAAGATAGGTGCGACGGTATAAGCAACAGCGCCGGCAAGCTCGTTTAGTCGTGAAGTGACATTCAGCGCAGCCAACAACGTAAGTTACAGCACAGGACGAAATGGCGGACAAGCACGAAGATGCGATGAACAGCGTTTCCGGAGCCGCGGAGCTTTTCTCCACGGATTTCCATAAGGTAAATGGGACTTGAAATCGTTGACTATCAATGTAGTTTCGTGTTTGCTTATGGCTTGTTTTTTCGCAGAAAGTTGCCAGTAAAGTCCAAGGAAATTTTGTTGGCTCGGCTCTCAGCGCCCACACGGTCCTTGCTATGACAGCTTATGGTGCCGATGGTACCACAGCCGAGGCTATGCGAAAATCCCTCCACCTGCCGGATGATGATGATCATGCCCACAAGGGATTTCAAAGGTTTATCGATACAATTAATGTAAGTTTTGAACCCGGCGATTTTTATGTGTTACGATTTTTTTTGCATAGTCCTAAAAGCTTCTATTTTTTTTTACTATTTGTTTTTGATTGTAAAAATCAATTCTATTTTTAAAATGATGTAAAATCGATATTGACATACTGCATAACGGGAAACGGTGACTTCAATTATTTTTATGAGTCATGTCGAGATAAAAATGTTTTCCACCTTAATCTAACCAGGTGATAGCGATAAAAACTTTGTACTGGTATTTTTTAAAAGCACATCCTAAAACATTTATTTGAATTTCATCAAAATAATATTATAACTCAATGTTTTTTTTTAATTTAAATTTACGAATTATTTAGCTTCGTTTCAATAATGTAAATTTCGCCGCATTTTATCTTAATAAGATAACAATCGTGAACCTGCTTCAAGTACACACCGACACAAACAAATAATTCTTATTTTTCAAATAATACAGAATGTGCAAGATGCAGTCCTGAAGGTTGCCAATAAAATTTATGCCTCGGCAGATATATCCGTTAAAGACAAATTCAAAGAAATTACCGGAACGTATTTCCGATCGGAAAGCGATACGTTGAATTTCGTTCAAAATGTCGAGTCTGCTCAAGTTATCAACAGCTGGTGCGTCGAAAAGACCAACGGTAAAATCACCGAAATCGTTTCAGCCGGTACGTATCGTTCTAAAATGATGTCAATAATGGCACATGTTACAAACTAGGAATTTCGTGACGTCATCAATAAACCAACTTATTTTTACTCCAGGGGATCTAAACTGTAATACCGCGATGATACTTTTAAATGCTGTGTACTTCAAGGCCAACTGGAAGGATAAATTCGATGCGAAAATGACGAAGCCCGAACCGTTCCACGTTGATAAATCAACAAAAGTTGATGTTCCTATGATGCACTCGAAAAAGAAATATTACTTCAGGGAATTAGACAATGTTAACGCCAAGTGCATAGCTCTTCCATACCTGGTTAATATTATTTTTTTCATATCGTCGATTTGATTTACCTATATGTATGACGTAGCATAATTTATAATTATAGAACGAAGACTTATACATGGTTATAATAGTTCCGAAGAAGAATCTCGACAAAATTGAGCTTAAACATAAAGATTTTAAATTTGGTAGGCGGGAAATCGTTTTGTCGTTACCGAAATTCAAAGTTGAATCCACGCATGATTTGAACGATCACTTGAGCGAGGTTTGTATAGACTTTCCATGCATCGATATATTATGGTTGGGTTATAAAAACTCATTCAAAGTAACTTCAATATATTTTTGCAGTTGGGTATGGCTGAAATATTTACCGACAAAGCTAATTTCAACAATATCTGTGACAGACCCCTGAAGGTTTCTAAGGTTTTACAAAAAGCATTTATTGAAGTTAACGAGGAGGGTAGCGAAGCTGCCGCTGTTACTGGTAAGCATTTTTCTCTTTTACATTTTAAACTGTAGCATAGTTAACAGTACAATATACTAATTTTTTCACGAGATATTATATAACATTTTTTTGCTATGAGTAGAATAAATATTTCGTAATTTGTATTAACACATTAACAAAAGCTTAATCTCAAGACCCAATTGAGTCGTACACATTCCAATGTTTATTCCGTTGATATTTTGTTAATCAATACCCAGTTTCATCAACGAAATGTCAAACAATCAAATAACATTTTCATTTTAGCCGTTCATTTAATGATGAGATGTGCTATGGTAGAGAGCCCTCCAATCGTATTCAAAGTGGATAGGCCATTTTTATACAAGATTGTTCATAAAAACTACACGTTATTCAGTGGACGCATTAATAATCCACAAATTTAAATGCTCATTATCGAAATGTTAAAAGCTTTAATTTTTTTAAATGTCTTTTACCAACGCTTTGCAAAAATATATTTATGTAACAAATGTTTGTAAATGAATCGTTTTAGAAACAAATATTTTTTTTATATCACTAAGAATCTATTCTTTGAATAAATAAACTTTACTAAGTAAAAACTTTTATTCATTGTTTTACTGGCATTTCATTAAAAAACGCATAAGATAAACTAAACAGGCATTTTTTAATTACGACAATATTTTATACTGTAAAAATACGAGAAATAAATTGTAGATAAATTTTTTTTACATGCAGGTATTAGAATGGAATTAGATTGCATCATGCCTCCTACAATTGAATTAAACATAAATAAACCATTTTATTATAAAATTACTTTGAAGGATAAGACTATATTTTCTGGGCGAATTTCGAATCCATTAACGGCATAAATAATGAAAAAATAAACAATTGTGTATATTTTTTTGTTCTTTGTATATATATTACGATTTTCTCTCTATTGTATGAAAACTGTATGTTTAAATAAAACTGGCTCATGTGTATATTTATTACTGTAGTGCTCAGAACATATTTTAAAGTAGCATTTTTCAACAGGAAAATTTCAGTTTATAATTTCGTACCTTCTATTTACATAATTGTTAATATATTATTCTATTAAATTGAATTTTTTTTGTAAATCGGTTCTATATTTATAGTTGACTTTTTTGGTTTTATCATTTTGTTTAGGTGTTCAGATGATGCTGATGTGTATGCCTCCTCCTCCACTAAATTTGTCAGTGGATAGACCGTTTATTTACAAGATTGTACATAAAGGCACTACGCTTTTCTCTGGACATATAGTGAATCCACTTCTTACTCAAGCATAGTTACGCCAATTACCATTGTTACGTAAATTAATTTTTTTTTAATCTTATTAACGAACTCTATTATAAGAGTTATATTGTTTTAAGCAGTAACACGTTATTTTATACAAAATAAATTGACTTTTTATTATTCTTAAAAAAAATTTCTTTTTTGTCAACCTTTAATACTTTTATCATAATCTAATTATCAAAAGCTGCAATTTATGGATGGCTTCAGGTACAGGGCTAATATACGGAGGGTAAAATTCTTTGCGAGTGGGTAGGTGCTTAAGTGTGCGAGCGTAAAATTATGCGCTGCTGGGAGTAAGGTGCATATCAGCGATAAAATAAAGTATCACTATAATTATAATTGACTGTTTCTTTCTGATACAACGTAATACTGTTTTATCGATACAACATTGACAATATTTTCTTCAACTCGAGGCCAAAGATGAATAAATAAATAAAAAAAAAAAAAAAAAAAATACAAATATATTAATAAAGCAACGAATTTACAACTGACTGAGAACCCAGCATTTGTAGGCACTACATCTGTCCATCGTCCACCTTTTCCCAAGAGCAACAAAAAACGCTTTGAAAGCCTCGTTCCTTGCCTTGTCATCCTCCTCGTCCTCGCTATCGCCGCGCTCTTTGCTCATCCCATCATGAAAGCTGTCGGCTCCTCTGGCGATAAAGTCACCGATGCTCTGTGGCAAGCCATCTCGGCTGGCGCTAGCCAGATAAGCGCCGAGCTCGCAGGCGACCCTGCTGGGACAAGCCCTAAGATCCCAGGGCAACTCGTCGAGCTCGAGGCCGCTAACGTTGACGCGCTCGCGGGTCTCGAGCTCGGCGTGGCCCTGCTGAGGCGCCGCTGGAAAGGCGTCCTGCAGCTGCTGGAACAGACCGGCCAGGCTGAACTGCGAGAGAGCCGGCGAGACGAGGCGCACCAGCAGCGGCAGGATGACGAACAGCTTGAGAAAGAGCTTGGCGAGCTTCAGGAGCTTGAGAATCTTCAGCGGTACCAGGATCAGCTTCACCACGAGCAGCGGGATGAGAAAGGGCAGGCTACTCGTGAGCGTCAGCTGGGCTAGGGCGAGTAGATTGCCGCCTAGAGCAGTGGCCAGACTGAGAAAGCTTGTCGTTGGACTGACGCAGTCGTGTGAGCGCGTCGTTGGGCAGTAGCAGCTTTGCGCGCTTAATGGTGACACTGCGTGGTTTTAGGCAAAATATGCGCGATTCGTTAATTACGATATTGATCCTCGATTGTAACGAGTTTGGATTGTATATTTTGTATACCTGCAGGAGGTAGGTAATACGAATCCGACGCTATTGATGATTGATAATCGTGCGGAATGTAGGATACTCTCCATGGATCTGGCAAAGAGTTATCGAAGCCGCCGTTCAATTGGTCGTCGGTTATCGTGTTGTACTTCTCGGCGTACTCGTAACTCGACGATGGATAGTACTCTGAAAATTCAAGCATTTTATTTGTTATAGCTGAAAATTAAAAAAATTTTTAAAATAAAAATGAACAGAACACACCGTTGTAGCCTACAGGCCCATAATTAACCGCCTGTTGTCCGTAAGCCTCGTCGAACGCGGAAGCCTTGCTGTCGTTCGATTGATCGTCGTCGTCGGCATCGTCGTCGTTGCTGCGCACGTAGTATCCAACGTACTTGCCCCTGGACGTTGCAAGCCTACTGCTCTCGTTGGTCTTCGACGAAGCCGCCAAATTGTCTACCTTCGATGCATTTCTCGGTGCACTCGAGTTGGACGAGCGATCGGTCAGCTTAGCCCAGCCGAGTCGTGTAGCCACCTGTTGCAAGAGTTGACTATTAAATCACCTATTGTGTGCACTATTTTGCAAAAAAATCTTGGGTGATTATTTTTCACGTTTATATTATTATTGAGGGGTATTGTGATAAGATTACTTTGACCCGCGTGGTTTCGATTGCGTTTCTTAGAGGATCGGCAGAGCCAGCGTTGAAGATCCGACGATGGGGAATCCCAAAATTGCGATCGGACGATGCTCTCGTATCGTTGCTCTCTGGACTTTCCGGCAGCGCTGAAATTTTGCTCAGCAAAAGCAGTAGGGCTGATAAAAACCCCAAGATACGGGGGTAGACGCATAGCATGACTCTAAAAATGATAAATTTATTTTTTTTTGTTTTTCAAATTCTGGGTTTGAGTAGTTTCGTTTATCATAAACTTTTTGGCAGTTTAGATACAGCGGTGGCTTAATTTTATTAGCATAAGTGTTTTTTTTCCATTCCGGTCATAGATTTTAGATGTGACGATTTTTGCTCTCCAATGACGTAAATAGTTATCACAATGAGCTGATTTTCGAAACTATTAATTTTGCGACTCAATGAATTTCGGAAAAATTAGGGAGCCGAGGATGATGTGCATGGCTGATTTGATCAACATTGATTAACTTACATCATCCATTGCAAATATTATTTGTAAACATAATATTGAATTAATCAGCCTCGAATTCATTCTCCCCATCGCTCGGCGCTCCTTTTTTTTCTTTCCATTATCGCGAGAAACTGACGCTGCTCGACCGATTGCGGTACTCTCCGGATCAATACTGTTTTCCCACGTAAAGACCATTGACATCAATTGATTTATGTTCCAAAGACTTTCGCGATTCAAATAGAATCAAAAGTTTGTAAACAATAATTATATTTGTCTTTTAGGGTAATATGAAATATGAAAGCTATCTATCGTTTTTAATTAGTCAATTAATCGTTATACTTGTCTCGTACGTCCCTCCTGCCAATCGCGCCATTAAAAGTTCATCTCAACGTTTGCATTGAGAAAAAAAAATTTCGAGATAATTTACAGTACGAAAATAACAAACACAAAACCAATGATTTCATCGAAAAACTCCATCTACGATAATTAGAAAAGAAAATTGGCTCACTCACACACACGCGGTATATTCCACAATATTCACCTCACCCACACACACACACACACGCACGAATAAAAAAGTTACTCTCGAAAATTTATGATAAACAACGGCTTTACCTCGAGGCAAGCGACACAATGGAAATGCCAAGCTTCCTAGTCTCTGCGATCCTTTAATAGGGCCTGCAGCCGTCAAGACGGGGGGAGGGGCAAGGTTCCGCGACATTAACGGCAAACTCATCCCCGCGCGCGCCCAGTAGGCGCTATAACCGGCATTGCGTGATGATGGGGCGCTTATACTCCGTGGCTTATATTGCCGGTAGCGCAAAAAAAGTCGCAAGCTGCGCGCGGGATAAGCCGAGCGTGAAAAAACGCGCCGGCAAGAAAGGAGAGCAAGAAAGAAAGAAAGAAATAGCATAGGCCGCCTACTATGCGCTTCTGTTAACCTTGTTCGCGCCTATTCGCGTTTTTTATTCGCGATTTCGCTCTGTATTGTGCCGGCTATATCTAGTTTCGATATAAATTTGCCGATTACCGATTCTTCGATTGATAGAATATATTGGATTTTTAGGAAATGCTTGGATGTGCATGTAGATAGAGATTATGTAGCGAACCCTGTATCATTGTGGCCTGCATCGTTATGGAACGATGATGGGTTATTGCACCGATATAAGTTAACATCTTCTAAAAACGCGAGAAATGGAGACTTTAACATCCTTGGAATTGTACGTCTTTCTTTATTAAGGGGGCGGGGGGGGGGGGACGGCCGGGCTATGTCGGCGTCGGGATCGGCGTGATTCCAGGTAAAGTCGTGAAAACTTATGTACGCCTGCCAACGCGCGCTACTATTCTCTGCGTGACCGTTTCTTTAAATTTCTTCCGCCCGCGTTTTTCGCCATTTGTTTCGCCCTGACATGCAATTCGGCAATTATTGAGACGCGTAAAAAGACTAACGGAATGGAGAGCGAGAGAGAAAGAGGAAGTAGCAATTTTACGTTTTGACGCTGATATCGTAATAAAGGCTATGTGGCAGGAGAAATGTTTCGGTTTTTATAATGACCTACTTTGCTTTCTATTGCAATGTATATAGTACAATCGGTTAGGATGTAGAATTCTTTGACGTTTCTCGACTGATTTTACAAGAAATAATTTAATTTTAGACGTTTACTTGGATCATAATTTTACTGAATGAATAGCAGAGTCGGCTAAGTAATTGCGCGAGTCCTTAATAGCGAACTTGTAATGGAAAGCAAAAATGTTTTTGCAGTAAAGTAAATTGTATTATCCGTAAAGTTCGTTAAGTTATTACATAACGCCGACTAAGAAATAAAATTTACAATTGCCTGGACAATAAATGAAAAAAGTTACCTTTTCTTCTGAAACTGTTAAATAATTGTTTGAATTTCATTAAATTTTAACGACGACCCATTTGTCGTATCTGTAAGTAAACAAGAGGCCAGCTGGTTTCTAACTCTAATAACGACAAAGCAAATCGCGAATTGATTTTACCAGAAAAATCAAAGTATGCGTTATCATCTCGTCCATCTGTCAACTTGAACAAATCGGCAACAACATTTTTTTGATAACTTTTCTTAACAAAGAGAGACAAGCTATTAAATTACGTCGTATGTAAAGTTTAAGCTAAAAATAATAAAAAAAATAAAGAAAAGTAATAAAAGTGAAAAACAATTTATCAACCGAATATGAAATTCGAGACTTCATTGATTTGGAGAATTTTAATGACACTTGAAATCCAATGCTGTAAGTATACAAAGAGGTAAATTTAATGACTTTCGCGAGAATTTTAAACAAATAAAGTTATTTTCGTTAAACAATCAAACAATCCGGCAATTTGAACTCGCAATATTTATCTTCAAATGTTTAAGCGCTGACAGTGATATAATGCCGCAAACGTAAGATTCATCGATTATTAACCTGTACCTTTCGGTCCCTTCAATCCAAATTCCAAGTGTTAAAGCTCCTTTACAAACGCCATGGACAAAGAACAATCGTCTTTTTTCAACAGAATTTACAGTTGCGGTACATTTTCGTTCGTTCGGCATTAGCAAGCAATACGCGTTGAAATAAATCATTAACCTTAACCAAACAATCGTGATTCTGTAAAATACCCAACCTTACGATTTTACGTTGATCTTTTAGCAAATGTGAAACTCGATAAAAACCGGCAACTCAATAGCGAGCCCCACGATTACATAAAATCGGCGAAAACCGGCGCGGAAGACAAAGACGGCAATTCCGAGGAGAATTTCTGGCCAGCGAACGAATGCAACGACTCGCGGCCGCCGAAAAGCAAAGAACCCCCAGCCGACGACAGCAATCATTTGAATTTGTTATCGAAAGAGCGAGACGAGCTTGTTGACAAGTCTGACGCGGCCAGCGATCAAGCGAACGACGATGACTTGAGCTCCGACATGTTCCGTCACCAGAGGTTCTACATTTGGGATCAAGTAATTGCAACACTTCCTTCGAAAAGCCTATATATACGTCAGACGATTCCATCGAATAAAGGCTTTATTCGATGGAATCGTCTCGAGCATTGCCCCCACCCTCGGCTCACGAATCCGTTAATCTCGTTCAAACAGAGCACATCAGCGATCCAAGAACCCGACGTGTCGGTCCTCCCGGACAACGAAGACGCCTCGAAATCGCGAAGCGCCTGGTGTCCCCCGAACTGTGACTGCGACATGTGCCGTTTACCGAGCTACCACGATCGGCGCTGCGACTACCTGGTGTATCGGCACGACACCATTAACGATTTTCCTCGGCTCGAGGATGCTTGAAAAGAAAAAAAAAACATTGACCAAACAGGTGTTGTTTATGCGGCCTACGTTGCTGGACATCCAGGCGAGAACAAGCGTCTCGGGTCTGACGCACTTGCCGATTTCGCGCTCGAGTTCACAGCTCTCCTTCTCTTTCTCGCTCGCCTCTTGGGTATACGTAAATTCGAACGAGAAAGACGTCTGCGCTGCGTTGACTCATATAACACGATTTATCGCCGAGAAATAATTTGGCATACATTGTTTTGCCCAAAGGAGAGCTTACTTAGAGGCCTTGAGATTATTTATTGAGAGGTGGACAATTTTTGCCTGCCTGGTAACGCGTTGATTTTTTTTTTGTCATCGGTGGGGGGCGGCCGATCAAATCGCATTGGACACGCGAAATTTAACGAGTGAAGAAAGGAGGAAGAAAACGAAGTTTGCTTTTTAAAAAATTAGCTATTTGTCGAATTATTACTGTAAGGCTGAATCGAACAACTCAAAAAGCGATAAGAGAGAGAGGCTGTATCGGAGGCCCATCGCATCGTTACATAAGCGACGATAATTATTTTCAGAAAAAAAAAGAAAACACGACCCAGTTGTCGTTTTATTTTCGTAATGGATTAAAAAAAAAACAATGTAAACAAACGAAATTCCCAAGTATGCCGAGATTACAAAAAGCTCAATCTTTTGCCTAGCAACGTCGTGCGTTATAGAGAAAACGAGGCGGCTACCAATCGTGCCGGCAGGATATTCAATATGAACGCGCGCGCACGTGCGCCAGCTCATGTACGCGTCCTACAAAAGACCTGTAAATAAAAAGTATCTTGGAAAATTTTTGTAAATCTTCAATTATCGTTTACGATTGAAATTCTGTTAATTGCCACTATACTTTTCCCCTCTCGATTGTTTTTATTTTAAGTAAGGCGTTTATTGTTAAGCATGAAATCGCTTAAACACACCGATTGCAAAATCTATTATTTAATTTTGATTTATTTTCGACTTATCATTTATTCAGTTGTTTTAATAATAAAAAAAGAAAGAAAAATAAGGAGAATGTAGATTATATCAATAGTGTACTTTTTATTCTTTGCGTAAACTAAAGAATATCGAATAAAATGTATTGATGTACTTATTACGAGAAAATGACGAGACAATCTTTTTAATTTCGTGATTGATTAGTCGGCCAATTTACTTAAAAGAAGAGCCGTATCCAATTTTCAATCTACGCTCGATACGTTTAACGAGTAAACGTAATTTCAAATATTGCCTACGAAAGATGCGTCGAATCACGCCCAATGTTGACTGTTGTCGCTTATGTTAATACGAGAGTTGAAGGAAAAAAAATTCATTTTCAAATGGACGGCAAAGTAATTGTTATTTGATCGTATGATATACGAGGAAAAAAAATCTATACACAATTGTTGATTGTTTTTTCGTTCGTTTGGAGTTTCACAATCTCGTCGTCACACACACGCATAAGTCGAAAAATAATAAGAGCATTAGCTTTTGCTGAGAAACAGATCCGAAAATAGACTGAGTTTCGAGCTATCGCAAAATTTCGACAAAGTAATTCGGTACTAGCTAAATTTCTGCTTGGACACTGACAACTCAATCTCTCTATGCCCAACAATATTTTCTTTTACTCTTACTAAGATTTACGGCGCGAGCGATAGGCGTAAAAGAATCCCTCTTAACGTCACATTATCCAAATTTTCCTCATTCGTCTTAACCTTTCAACATCAACATTTCAAACTCCACGATCTTCCTCGCTCAAAACCACTCCTAAACTTCCCAAAAACAAAAACATCGGTAATCCCATCATCGAACAAATTAAACAAGAGGCGTATCCTTTCGCTAATACCCTTTAAAAAAAAAAAGAAGGTAGACAACGGAGCAAACGCGATCCACATATCCACGGGGAGTTCCCGGGCGTACGCGCGTAACCAGAGCTTGCATGTGTGTATACGTAAACCGAGAGAGAGAGGGAGTGAAGTGACTCCTGTGTCTTGTCTCTCCTCGCGCGGGTGCGCGCACGCGTCGGCTGTGCAAACAGTATCGGCGCGTGTCCCGGACTACCAGGAGTAGTATATAGCGGCCGAGCGGCTAGCTTGAGCCAGTCAGTCGTCGAAGCACGCTCGACGAGTGTGCGAGAGGCAAGGATTATCGAGAAAGAGAGAGAGAGAGCCGTTGACCGATAACTTCTCTATCACACGCACACACGCCCATCCAACATGCGGTCCCGTAAGTTTATTCCGTTTCTATCTGGCTTCACCGTTCGCCGCCGGCCGGTTCCCCCATTATATCCATGCCGATCCTACATGTTGTACGGACGATCGTTACTATTGCATCGCGCTTGATTCTTTTTTCTTTGGTTTATTTTGATGCGATGCTTTTAACGTAATGGTCAAACGATTGTTGTTTAGGTATAGTTGTCGATGTTTAGGTCGGCTTGTGAATACGGTCGTGGTAACGGGTTTATTGACGTGACGGTCACTCTAGATCTATAGGCTTTCTGATTTGCTAGTTTTTTTTTTTATCAACACTATTATATTTATCTAATCCCAGTTAATTTTAGTAATTGTAAATAAAGTGATTCATTTGGAAGGTGATAAAAATAGTTTGATAATATTCAACGATTTTGAAAATAAAACATCTGTCCATAGCGTTCTTCTGTAATTATGATAAACGAACGCCACATGCGTCTTGATGTTTAAACTACCAATTTATTATTTAAATGTATGTTTAGTTTATTCATCTTCGTTACACACGGATAATTTGATTTTTACAGTACATAGAGTTATCAGAAACTACATCAGCGCAATAAAGTTGTTCAAACAACGTTATAAATTTATTCATTTCGTAAAATTAAAGAAATCTCGACACGTTAGAATTATATTTTAATCCCGTGATACATAATTTTTTTCCTCGAAGTGTTTTTTACATATAAAAATCCCGACAATCAAATCTGCCGTATGTATACCAAATAAAAATTAATCCGTATATAAGAGTTATCAAAAATTTCCACAGATCAGAGCATGAATATCGTATTCTTATATTTTTCTTTTTCGTTTTATCTAACAAAAACACAAAGTATCGTTAGCCACTGATTCGATTGAATCCCCGCGCGTCTTTTCGTATTATGTCAATGAAATACCGATTATAACACACTTGAAATAAACAAAAAATATCTTAACGAGCTGCAGCGTTTCAGGCTAGCGACAACTCGACTCGCGATAAATAAAGAACGTTAAAACTCGTTGGTCCGGACCGGTCATTTTTTTCTCTCTCTCAAACTCCTGCGCGTAAGCTGGGTAAGTTTGGAAGGGACCGATAACGATATCAACGCGTCGAGGGGCGAGAAAGAGCTATAAAGCTCGACTGAAAAATCGACAGCGTGATTCGATAAATTTTTATAATTTTTCCGTTCATTAGCATAAAGACGTAACGTGGTCACTTTAATGCGAAAGAGCGCAAAGCCGTTGATACGCTCGTTAAATTTTGTATCTATGAAAATTCTCATTGCGTTTGAGCTTTATAAGAGCGTAAGTGTTAATATGCAATATCTTCTTTTTTATATTGATTTATAGCTTTTTTTTTTAATGTGAATTTCAAAGTTGCACATCAATTGAGAATTCAATGGCCGGTTTCTGTTAACAAACTCGTCGGAGACTATAGATGATTATACAGTTTTCCCAAGAATAAAGATTCAATGACATTTACGAGCATAAATGTTTACGTAATATCGGTCAATTGTCGAAGTTAAGGGAGCGCGTATTTTCCAAAATTACCAAAGCTAACATAGTTGCGTCCGGCCGTACCTAAGTCTATCTGAAAAAAAAAGAAATGTAAAATAGAATATGTCAAGCAGAGAGTGACCTATGTAACAAGGTAATTGGATCGGAAAGCGGATAATACAGCGTCGTCGAGATTAAAATCAGTTGATCGCAGCGGCGACGATAGTCAACAAACGATTTTCACGCTCTGGCACCTGTTTAATGTATGTAGGTGCTACACATATATATCGCATAGATCGTGACTCATTGGGATGCACGCGTTGTAGCGCAAAGAATCGCGCGCTGCTCTCCTCTCTCTCTCTCTCTCTCTCTCTCTCTCTCTCTCTCTCTCTTGAGAGAGAGAGAGAGAGAGAGAGAACAGCGCACACGTTTGTACCAAGTCAACCTTGACTTAGCCTTCGGGAAAAACCTCAATTATTACAAGTTTGACGTAGAAATTCCAGAACCGCATCGGCTTCATAGTTCAACATTTCCTTTTAGCCGTCGTCAACAAATGATGCAACGGATAATATTTACAGAGTCTGCAGATGAAAATTTTGTCTCGTTTTTAATTTTTTTTTCCTTGTACAAAGGAAACGTCGAGTCTTTATTCCAAAGCACTGTATTTTAATGCCGATCTAGGCCAAAAGCTTTACGAATCTTTAAAATTATATACAACTAACACAATAAGGATAAATTTATCAATTTCTCTAAGTACGTGCGACATCGGCAATGCTATTTATACCAATTTATTCAAACAAACCATTCGCTACTTTTAATCGTACCGGTAACGCAAGCTATGCAGCCGCGATTATTAATTACGCTCTTCGCTTCTCGGTACTCGAATATTATCAAATAAAAAGAAGAAACGAAATACAACTAAATCATAGAAGCCAGCAAGAGAGCTTTTATCCTTCCTTCGCTGCCTATTAACTCCAAACACGTAACATAAATAATAAAAATAAAAAAACAACGAAGCAAAGCAAACGAGCCGGCGTTCACGTACGACTCAAGGCTCTCGCAGTCTCATTGAAATTCCCAGCGTCTCCTGACCGGTCCTATTGTCCTGAAGCATTGTCCAAAAAAAAGAAGAAAGAAACATAACTTCTATTACTCGCAGCCTCTACCCCGTTTTCGCATGTTAATGCGCCTATGAAGACGACGAAAGGACATAAGCTCTATTGTTAATCCACAGATACGGTAGTGTTGGCGCTAGTCCTGTGCATCGCTTATGCCACGGCCGAGAACAAGGAGGCCCTCAAGGCGGTGGCCGATGGCGCTGCCAGCTTTGGATCCAAATTCTTCAAGGTACGTTCCCCCGATTTTGGTACCGACATAATCGGCCCGCCACGTTGATCTATTATACATATACGTAATGCTCTTTATAATTCGCTCGAAGAGAGCTCGGTTCGTATGTCATTGTTGCGCAATGGTTATTTGTTTACCTTTTGTTCTTAAAAAAAAAAATTATGGGTCCTTGATTTTGTTTTGCCGAGCGACTAATTTGGCGGAGGACTTTGTTGATTCGCGGATAAGCTTCGCTGATGAGCAATTTGATTTTTATCTTTGTGGGTCGGTTCATTCCAATTGCTTCGCCGCTGTATATTTTTTACGGTTGACAAAGTGTATAACGTTGCTATACGACAATCAAAAGATTAATAAACATTGTCTCGAGTTCCAGTTTTGCTTGATTAATTTTTAACAAACATTTATTAATCGCGTTACGTAACGTGTATAATATACATATGCGTAGCTTCTAAAAAGATACGTAAACATTTAATTTACAGTCTAATTCTATTTTTCGATATCTTTCGGTATATACATGTACATTAAGGGAATTTTACAAGTGGTTAAAGGTTATCAAACGCGAGGTCAAGCTATGTATACACAATGCGCTTACAATGTTCCCGTCTATGAAAAAAATTCTCGAAAATTTTATAATTTATCCGCTTTGCTCTTGCAGCAGGCCGCGTTATATACGTTTTATCGCGAGCAAAAGAAGAAAAAAAAAGGATACAGTTATCGCTCGCTATTAAACAATATTCGTAACGCTTTGACTAAGTAATCGCTTGGCAAACTTGGACTTTACAGTTATTTTTCGCTCGAACATGCGGGCTGGAAATAAACTTTCTCCGCGGCGCGATTGTATAGCGTTGAGCGCGAGGGAGATACACAATTCCATTCGGATTGCGCGGAAAGACGGCAAATGAATATATTTATATTTTTTGTTTGAATTAACAACAAAACGTAGGAGGTAGCCAAAACTAAGCCCAATGAAAACCTCATCTGCTCTTCACTGAGCGCTCATGTCGTCCTATCGATGGCAGCCTATGGTGCCGGTGGCAGCACAGCCGTCGAGATGCGCAATACTCTCCACCTGCCATCCGAGGACACCCTAGGCCTCCAAGGCTTCGAGACCCTCATAGATGAGCTTAACGTAAGGCGTAATACATTTCAAAGCGCGATATCGAACATATATGTGTGAACAAGCCTCACCTGAAACCCTCAACGATCCTTACAGAGCGTAAAGAATGTGACGCTCGAGGTCGCCAACAAAATCTACGTTTCCGAAGCTTTGGAATTGAAGCCCACGTACAAAGCGCTGACCAGCGGAAGCTTCCGCTCAGAGGCCGCTGTGCTTGACAACGAGCACCCTAGTGAGGCTGCTAAGGCCATCAACGGTTGGGTAGACGAGAAGACCCACCACAAAATCACCGAGATCCTTGCCAAAGGTGAGTGTTTTGTCAATCTCGAGGGTACAGAGCGTAGGTGTAGAGTCAAATAGCATAACGAGGAACATTTTTCCACAGAGGACATCCACCGCGACACCCGGATGGTCCTCCTCAACGCCATCTACTTCAAGGGCAAGTGGGCCGACAAGTTCTTGGAACGCAACACCGAGGACAGACCTTTCTACTACCTAGAGAACGGCGAGAAGAAAGAGAAGAAGGTACCCACCATGTACAACAAGGGCTCGTACGTCTACGGCGAACTTCCTGAGCTTAAAGCCAAGTTCATCGAACTTCCTTATGAGGTATTACTTTTTTGTGTTGCTAAAATTGATTTTGCGTTGAAGCAGAGCGTTCGCCAATCTCTTGAAATTTCAGAACCGCAACTTGAAAATGGTCATCATCGTGCCCGACGAAATCGACGGTCTCCGCAACATCGAAGAGAACATCGAGGCTTTCAACTACAAGCGTCTTCTTGAAGTTGGTTTCGAGCGCGATGTCCACTTGTTCTTACCCAAATTCAAAATCGAAAGTACCATTACTCTCAACGATCCTCTCGCAAAAGTAAGTTGATTTTTTGTCTTTGCATTTCAACATTTTTTTCAAATAAATGTCTATATTCTCTTGCAAAAATAAAATTTTTCAGCTTGGCATGCCTGAAATGTTCACCGGTAACGCAAATTTCACGGGTATTTCTAACTCAGGCCTCGCGGTCGACAAGGTCTTACAGAAGGCCTACATCGAAGTTAACGAAGAAGGCAGCGAAGCTGCAGCAGTGACGGGTAAGTTATTTCATGAATTTCTCTTCCTTTATCACTTTGCATCCATTCTTACTGTGATTATCCGACTTTTGTTTTCACGGTGTCCAAGGTGATTTGAGAACGTATTGTTCTTCGGCTTCTGAATCTTTTTTTTTTTTTTGTCAACACTGGTGCATTGATTAACTTGGTTATGGTAGATTTGTTATTTATATTTTTTTTCGCGT
Organism: Anagyrus pseudococci; assembly: GCA_030522585.1. Taxonomy (NCBI): domain Eukaryota; kingdom Metazoa; phylum Arthropoda; class Insecta; order Hymenoptera; family Encyrtidae; genus Anagyrus; species Anagyrus pseudococci. The sequence continues at coordinate 18,421 of JAPYYQ010001934.1, forward strand.
TTTGTATACATAAAGTATATTTTTTATCATCAGCTTTGTATTTCAATTGTAGTACTCGTTTATCTTTTATATGTGATTTCTTCTAATTTCTCGGTAATATTTCGCGATTTCACAAAAATGTTAAACACTAATTTGGTTTATTATTCACTTATCAATACTTAAAGTAATTTTACGGAACTTTTTTAACGCGAGATAAACTTTAACGAACAAAAAAACATCGTTATTTTTTATCTATTCTCTATCTTTTATGAAATTAAAAATTTGTTATTAGAAAAGCTCTACTAACATTCTATATCCTTTACAACGTTTCAATATCTTATAATATAAATATACATATATTAATATACACAATTTCTTATAGAAATTAATGGTTTGATTGTAAATTTATAGACAAACAAGTTATTATAAGGTTTTTTTACACATTTAAGGATATACGAAACTGTATCATACTTTTTTTTATTTGGTAATTAAACAAAATTGCAGTGCCTAATCATACCATAAGTGAAATTTTATGTTGTGTCATCGTTACTATGGTTATGGTGTGTGTTTACTAACATATATTCGCATAACGTTCAATATCCATGTAGCATTTAGTTTTTATGCAAAATACCTGTAGCTCAAAACCATTTCTAAAATATCTCCCTAAATAAAAATATGCAAAGAAAAGAAATCACAGTGTCAATAAAATTTCAGTAGAGCTTACAATTTTTATGCCAGACACTGAAAAATAATTAAATTGAATATTATTTTCATCATAGTTAACTTGTGAGCTAAATAGGACATTTTTCCTTACAATGTGACGTTGCTACTGTTTAAACAATATAATTAAAATTCAATTTCTAGTTCTAGTTATTTTAGTCAGTAAGTCCACGATTACATTGCTTAGTTTAGGTTTCAAAATATATATAAATTTATCTAAACGAATTTTAAATATTTTCGTCTAAAATTTTATGTAAATTTTAAATTAACAGAATTCCTGAGATCAACTTCTTATATTTATACGCTTATTAGAAGTAGTAACGCATTTTTAATTAAAAAAAAACCGGACTAGTAAAAAGTATTAAAACATAAAATATTTTTAGGTATTTTAGGGTTTGGTAGTTCATTCCAGCCGTTCCCCGTAAAACAAACTTATGTAAAAGTGGACAAGCCATCTCTATTTGCTATAATTGATGCCAGGAATGAACTCCCTCTCTTCTCAGGACACATTTATTCTCCTACAATTAAAAAGTAGTAAAAAATGTAATACAAATTTTTACAAATAATAAACTCCAATGGCCAAATGAATAGTTAATATTAAAAATATTAAGTTTAGTACCTAGCTAACGGTTTTAATAATCCTAGAAATCTATTTTGCATAACAATAAAAATAAAATAAATAATACCGAGTATTTGAGTTAAAGTATTTATAATTAAACAAGGGAATTCCTTAGGTATTTGCAAAAAAAACGTATTTACGATTTTAACAAAATTATTTAACAGAAAATACTAAAACCTAAAATATTTTTTAGCCATTTTCATAGATGGTAATAGTGCAGACTTCTCAATTAACGAGAAAGAATATTATCTAAAAGTGGACAGACCTTCTGTATTTGCTATCGTCGATGCCAGGAATGTCATTGCCCTTTTCTCAGGACACATTTATTCTCCTATGAATTAAATGCTAATAAGAATATAACAATATAATATTGTCAGAAAAAGTAAATTGTTAATTCAATATATTTTTTATTATATTTCAGTTAGATTATAAAACAAGTAATTAAAATTAAATTATTGAGATTAATTTCATTAGCTACCTTTAGAAACCTTTAAAAAGCTTATAACAGCAATTATACATGTTACAAAAGAATTTAATAATACACTCATGCTTTACTTGAAGAATTTAATTAGTGTGTTGTCTTTCAGTTTTAATACCATTATTTTTACATAATTCTTTTAGAATATGGCATCGTAAACATTTGATATATATATATTTTTAGCCATAACAGCGAAAAGTTACAGTATTCAGATACCAGTGATATTGAAGGCAGATAGATCATTTTTCTTCGAAATTCGCGAAAATAAGAATATTCCACTTTTTTCTGGAGTGATTACTAATCCATAAAATACATACTTTTTATTGGTATTAACTTAAAATTTTAAATTATTCCTGAAACTATCGTTGATTCGTGGTAAACCAAGATTATTCGTACATCTTCAGATTTAATATGTACCTTTTGTAAAGCAACTTCAGATTACACTACAAAAGCTTATTAAGAATCATTCATAATGAAAAAATATGGATAATTCTACAATTACTTAAATTTAGCAGTAACAATTAGTAATTAACAGATTTCTTTAAATTGTTCGTATAATGCTTGAATCATTATTTGAACCAAATTATGATCGTCCCATTTACGTAACAGTGAAGAGACCCTTTCGGTTTTTTATAATCAACTCCGACAAAAATTATTCTTGGGACATTTATTTTTCAACTGTTTACGAATTACGAAATATAATAATGTAAACTAAAAAAATAATAATATGTGACATGTTATTGATGCAATATATTCTTTTTATCTACCGTTTTTACCAATTATTAATACAACATTTATGAACGTTATCATATTAAGATAAATTTCTTTCGTTGATTATCAACCTTTTTAAATGGAGTACCAATAAATTTATAATCAAGCATTGATTTTTATAAGAAATAAGCTGTTATTGTTATTTTTATTTTTGTACTGCGCAGTTCATAACGCAAAATTTTTTGCGAACATATCCGAGCTCCATGATTTATCGAAAACAAAACTTTTTTTTTAGGATTTGGTTATGAAGTCCACTCTTCAAACGTATTGGTTGGTCCACCAATAGTTTGGATTTTAAGGATAGATCGACCTTTTGAGTTTGTAATAATCGATACTAGAAAAAATATTACACTTTTCACCGGTCACGTTACATTACCACAAATATATTAGTTGAAGTATCACAATATAAACACCCAAAAATATTGTAATACGCATTGGAACATTGTAAAAATTTTTATTAATAATTTGCATAACATTTTGCTCAATCTATTAAACGCTTTCCTAATTTTTTCTAATTACTTATCCATGTATCCATAAAGAAAAATACTGAAATACTTTGCTCAACATTGAAACCGATTCAGATGCTTAGCTTGCAACTCACAACGCAAATTAAAAGAAAAAGTATCGGTACGGAGCAGTAAAATAATGAACTCCACTAAACAAATAATTTAATATAAACGTTTTTTTAAACGTTCATAAACTTATTTTAAACAGTTGTGTATGAAATTGTAATTGGTATTATAGTGCCTAAACCAATTGTTATGTCAACAGCTAAAATTGTTAAATCTAATACTTTAAAGTATAAACAACCAAAAACACTAAACTGAATTTACTTTATAGGTGGTAGTGTGTATCTAACTCCATCCTTGCCAATTTTTAGAAATGAGTATTATCTAAGAGTGGACAGGCCCTCAATATTTGCTATAGTTGATGCCAGGAATGCCATTGCCCTTTTCTCAGGACATATCTATTATCCAAATATTTAAAATGTGGGAATGTAAAATGTTATTACTGCGACATTTTGCACTAAATTTATTATTTAAAACCTTTTAAAATAAATTAATATATTTCTGTATTTATTCTTTGATTGTATAATGTTTAATTTAAATTAAATTTTTATATAAAATTATTAATAAGTATACACTATGGAATTAATTATTGATTTTCAAAATAATTAAGAGTACGAAATAAATTAGCAACCAAATATTAATTTTTATTTGTAAAAAACTTGAAAATTTTTTTTATTCAAAGCAATTTTTTAAATTTTTTCAGTTGTTATTAACATCCTAAAGAGTGGAGGTTATGATGTACCTGTAATACAAAGTGCCGTTTTAAGAGTGGATCGGTCTTTTGAATTTATAATAATCGACGCCAAGAAAAAAATTACACTCTTCACCGGTCACGTTACATTACCACAAATATAATAAATAAAATTTTAAGTAAATTTATTGTAATACTCATTAAAGTATTATAAAATATATTAAACGCTTTTATAATTTCACAAAAATGCTTATCCATAAATCCACAAAATAAGACAATAAGAAAACAATTATTTTTCTTTTAGATTGTGAATATTCAGTGTTAATATTTTTATAATTAAAGTGCCTAAATTAATTCATATCAATTTTTTAATAATACAATATTTTTTAATGATATATCAATTGTTACTTTTTAAAATGAAATTGTAAAAATATAAATCCTTTTTTCTAGATACCATAATTGAAGTATCACTTCATTTTGCTAAAATTGCTTAATCTAACCATCTTTTAAAATATAAATAACAAATAACAAGAAATAACTGAATTTACTTAATAGTTATTCAAGTGGCACTCACTGCATCATCATTGCCAATGTATAGAGAAGAATACTATCTTAGGGTGGACAGACCTTCAATCTTTGCTATACTCGATGCCAAAAATGCCATTGCTCTCTTCTCAGGACACATTTATTCTCCAAGTATTTGAAGTATAGAAAATGTAAGATGTCTTTACTGCGACACTTTTCATTAAAATTTGTTATTTAAAACTTATTAAATCTAGAAATTTTTTAAAAGACAAATAAAAATTTATAAAAATGTAGACTTGTTTTTTTTATATTTTTTAAATTAGATCTTTACAGGAAATTTTTAATAATTATTCACTATAGAATAAATCATTAATATTCGAAAATAAATTTGTAATCAAAAATTGATTTTTATGGCTGGTTAAATATTTTAATTTATCGAAACCCTAATACAATTGTTTTCAGTATTTCCTCAGATTGTATTGTATTCTGCTAATGAATGACTACCGGTTTATCAAAGTGTTATTTTAAAAGTAGACTGGTGTTCTGCATTTGTAATAATTGACAATAAGAAAAAAATTACATTCTTCATCGGTCACGTTGAAATACTAAAAATATAATAAATTGAAAGAAATTTCATAATACAAACTCTTAAAAAATATTATAATACTAATTAAAACATTGTAATAATTGTTAATAAATAAATTTTAAATGATAATTTTTTGAATTTTTGAACGCATTTACTATTTTCTCGAAAGTTCTGACCTTTCGAAGCCCATATAGTATCACAAACAAATTTTGAAATAGTTCATTCTATACTAAAACCATTTATATACTTTCACTGCAATTGATAACGAAAAATTAAATAAATCTAAATGTACAGAATAATAAAAAGGTTAATAAAGATCTATTAATTTAATATCAATGTTTATTTAATTAGTCGTGCATATATCTATTTTAAACGCATACTCTATTTTAATATAATGATTTTTTCATGTCTAAATTAATTATCTCAATTAAAAAAAAATAATTAAACCAGATTATTTATACATAGTTTACATATGATTAGTAAAATCTACGCAACTACATACAACCCCCAGAGATAAACACAGTTATCTGTATGGGGGAATTAATTTTCTTACTACAATTTACACGAAAAAAAACAGTCTATGAGTAGACAAAGTTTTATATTGGTTGTAGTCAATGCCAATTACGAAATTATTCTCTTGGCGGGATACAACTTGACGATAATGTATGGTGTGCCATTAATGTAATATTTTAAAGGAAATAGTAAATTTATAATCAAACATTGATTTTTATTGGCAAAAGGTAAAGACAAATTCAAATTAAAAGAAAACGAAATAAAATATTTAATAACATTTTGTTTTCAGTGGTTAATTTTCGTATAGTGGGCGGCACCTCATCCAATCTAAGCCGTGTAATACTTTTAAAAGTAGACCGACCTTTTATATTTATATTAGTCGACAGTAGTACAAATATTTTACTCTGCATTGGACACGTTATTACTTTTTAAAAAATAGACTAAATAGTAAACAATGTAATGATGTAAACTTCGAAAAAATATTGTAGTACACATCGAGCAGCGTTGTAGTAATTTTAATTAAAAAATTGTTGAATTTGTTAAAGCATTCACTGATTTCTCGAAAATCTGCTATCCCTGAAAATGTATTTACTACAAAAATATTTTAAATTAATTCTGAAATACTTTGATCAACGCTAAAATTAATTCATGCGCTTTGCCTGCAACTCAAAACGCTAAAGACAAAAAAAATCATAGGTGCCGGAGAGATAAAAATCGTAATGATGTTGTTTCAGAGCTTGAGGAGGGGACACGATCTGCTAGTTCACGTTATCTGGCAAGAAAGTTGCCAATTTTTAAGATTAATAGGCCATTTTATTTCGTCATAATCGATGTAAATAATAAAATTTCACTTTTTAGCAGTCACGTCGTAATGCTATAAAGTTATACGAATGACGATGATATTTGTCTTATCAAAGTCACCGTTTGTTTGGTAATTATTATTTTTTTTTGTAGTTGTTTAATTTTTAAAATGAACTTCAATACTGCGTTTGTTTGATCAAACAACGTATAACGTCACTTATAATGTATTATGTGTGCTTATTTCCTCCATTAATAGCAAGGTTTATTAGTTATTTGAGTTTTCACTGAAAATCGAATTTCATTCTGTTACACCAAATCACATCACAATATTTAAGATCGTTTTGCTTTTTTGTTAAAATAACTGTTTATATTTTTATTGTATTGATTTTTATACATATTTTTGTTCTGCTAACTAAACAAAAAGCACAAAACTTAGTCGTACTTAATAAGAAAAAAGAAAACTTTACATCCTTCGGCTTCGATAGATGGAATTGCTGTACTGGATTCGCTACCGCTTAGAATAGTTATTGATGCGAACAAGTCATTCTACTTCAACATAATAGATAATCGCCACCAAGTTGTTTCCTTTCATGGTGTCATAATATTACCCATAATTTAAATAAAGGGTAAAATGAGTTATCAGAATATTATTTAACCCTATTTTCCATTAAAAAAAAAGACTAACGACATTTTCCAAACACTTCAAACTCATTGGATTTTTAAAAATTAGCGCAGCATAACTCGTCAATTGTCAATCCTATGCGAAATTCTTGAAAATCGGCACAAAATCTAATTTTTTTTAAACGTGTTTGTAGCAGTGGTAGTAGCTGCCTATTCCAGTTCTTGGACTCCAGAAAAACCTGTCACATTCAATGTGGATCGACCTTTTTACTTCGCTGTTGTTGATGATTCAAAATCAGTGACTTTATTCCAAGGAAAAATTAAACTCCTTTAGTAGTACAATTCACTGATTCAATAGTGCATGCATCGTAAATGTTGTTTTGTAATTAATGTAAATTTCTCTTAATTTTAAAAATAAAATCTCTAACGTTAATTTTGTTTCTAAATACTTTTCACTAATTTTTTTTAAATGTATGGATAATATACTGTAATTTTTTTCAGTAAAGTAGTATATTAATTTGTTGTTTTACTAACCAAAATTTAATATTCAACTTTTATAGAAAAATAATGTGATGTAACTCTTTGATAGTATTTTTAAGTTGATGTAAGTCACTATGCTGTACGTGCAGAAAGTGAAACAATTATTTTTATAAAAAAAATGTAAGGTCGCCCAGTAAGAAAAGTGAAGCCGAGGATAAATCGTTACTAATTTCATTTTATTTAAAAAAAATTAGCAGACGATCATGTTCTTGTTTGTCTTGCATTTTGCCCCTGTAGGAGTCGGGATTGTGCTATTTTCGTTACCTATGACATACGACGTTATCGTCGATCGTCCATTCTACTTCGAAATCGTAAATAAGGTGAACGACAAGGAAGCACTGACATTATTTTCCGGAGTGGTCCGAACACTATAAGCTGATACAGGTAAAACTCTCAATTATTTTATTTTTAATTTCGACACGCATTATACACGCTTAAAAATTACACACTGCCTTTCCGTGTTTGAATATTTTTAATAATTTTTTTTAATAAGCTTTCGAATCACTTTCTTTTTGTTTTAGCATGAAGTTTTTGATTTTTACACGTGTTTATTTTTGCTGTAATTATACTTGGTTTTTTTTCAAAATCAAATTTAAAAACTGTGTATATAGGCTACGTTGCAATTAGTTTCCGAGGTGGAGGTCTGTAAAAGTAAATTTGGTGATTTTTCAGAAATTTTTAGTGTGTTTTAACAACTTATTACGGATACGGATAAATCTCAAAATCCTTGAAATTAATTTATTTAAAATGTCTAGTTTTAAAAACTCGAATTTATCAGAGCCCCATCTTAAATTTGTAATGACCATTAGATCAAGCGACAATTGTCTAATTAAGATTTTGATAATTTACAGAAGGATCTCTCGACACAAGGCTGGGCGACAACATTATGTTATTTATCAACTGCTCGTCACTTTTCCTCATAGTCAAGGAAAACTATGAAATTTTCTCCGGACGCATTGCTGATCCATCATTGACGACCAATTAACTAACTTACGAACTTGACGTTTTCTAAGTATCAACGTTCGATAGCCTTGGCGAGATAATTTTACACATTTCAGCTGATGCTCGGCTGAATGTTTCCCATTATATGTCTGCGTACTTAAATTACATTGAGATTTATCTGCAACGATGTTTAAGTATTCATTAAAAATTTTCACGATACATGTAACGTGCAAGATCTAGTAGTATTTTTAGTGTTAACGCGCGTATGATTATCATACTATAAAAATGTGTTCAGAAAATTTGTATGTGTGCATTATGTGTAGCAAATCAAGATGCTCGAGTGAATAAAAAATTATTGTGTAGCGATTAAAAGTTTTTCATTTCATTTGCCAATCCTAAGCGCCTCTGAAATATGTAAATAATGCATTACCGATGGAAAATGGAATTAATTTCTCAATTAACTTATACACGTTCACATTTATTCAATACTAAATTCATAGATGCCGAAGAATAAACGTTAATTTTCTACAATCAAAAGTATTAAACAAAATTATTTCTATTTTTTTTTAATCTTTCGATAACAACTCGATAATTTTCTCTTTATAATCTTCACGTTAACTTTCCTAATGACATCAATCTTTTCAACTCAACGTATCCGAAAAATTTTATTTACCTATTTTTTTTTCAATTTTCAGGCATGGCCATCGTCTTGAAGATAGCACTCGATTTCGACGAGTTGCTCGTTGACCGGCCGTTCTACTATATTATCCAAACGCCGCAAGCCGTTATATTTCAAGGTCACGTCGTCGATCCCACTGTCAAATAATTAACGGACTCGTCGTTAAATTAGCCTAACATACACGTACAACATAATCAAAAAACAAAAACCGTAAAATTAGCTTGTAAGTCAGTGTCGAGTACCTAATTTATTACGCGTTAATATATTAAGTATTATATCAAACCAATGTAAACCTCGATGTACAAATATTGTAAAAAGACCTTATATACAACCCCATGCAAAAGAAAACCGTTATTCATCTATACCCTAATCCCAAAACCATCTTTCCCCAAAGAAAAGTTTAAAAAACAACCTGTGATTATTTGTCGCAAGCAACCGCACGCCGTCAAAAAAAAGTCAGTCCGGAATCAAGCTTTCTCGAGCCGGGGCGGCTCCTCCGCGGCTGTGCGCACGTAGGTGCGGCCGTCGCAGCAGCGGCCGTGATATCCGTCCTTCTGGCAGAGCTCGCAGCAGCAGCTAGGCGCCCGGGCGGTCGCTTGTCTGCATCCCGGTGGTGGGCAGGGCCCGTCCTCCTCGTCCGACGATTCCTCGATCTTCGGGTAACAGCAGGGCGGTGCCAGGGGATTCTGGCATACGGGAGCACATCGATCATCGCGATGTCCAAAACACAGCCCATGTCGGTCTTACCTGCTCCTGGATGTAGCAGGTGTAGCAGTGCATCTCGGCCGAGGGCTTGTCCTGGGACTTGTCCGGCGCGGCGTCGCATTTCGACTCGGGCTTCGGCTCGCAGTCTGGATCGGGCAGCTCCGGCACCAGGTGCGGACACTCTTTCTCCGGCTCCTTCGGCTTCCTTGAGAAGAGACTGCCGACGAAGGACTTTTGGCCCTTCTTGCACTGGCCGCTTGACTTTGGCTTCGATTTCTCCTTCGGGTCTATAGGTTATTTCATTTGCGTCAACGCTTTGCCCGCTTAACCGAGGTGATTTTTTTTTTATTTTTAGGTTGAAACGACGAGGCGATAAGGGGAGATAAGTATACCGCAGCTGCAGAATTTACTTATGAAGAGCTTCTGTATGTCCATGATAAGCTTATGCGAAATTTTAATTGTTTAACGGATTAATCAAAACATCGAGACATTTGTAATTTTTTTTCTCTTTTTTTTTAGAAAACATTCTGCAGGCACTGATAGTCGTTTGTATCTTTTGTTGACGTTTCCATTATATATAATCATATATAATTAAATCACACCTATACACATATATCATTACTTATCTCGATTTACACTTTAAAAACGTAAATTTCTACAATTGGAAACGGTTACACACAAAAAAATAATCGATGATCAAACACAATACAAGAGAGTTTCACTCGGTCATGGTATTATTACGTTATGCTCTGAAAAAAATCGATATTATTTCGCGATTATTAGAAATGCAACGGCTTTCGATACAGATACCAACAATTTCACAGTCCAACACCTCGTTTAAGTACGATTGAATAGCATGACGTCGGCTTTGTCGAAACGATGAAGCAAACTTAACGAGAATGAACGTGCATCGATGGTTATTTATTTGCTATAAAATAATAAATAATTAATTTAGTCGGTTGAACGGTCTTTCAGAGGAAAATGGAAATAATGAAAGATTACACATACGAATTTCATTCTTATATTTGCATATGAATTGATGAGTGTGATCAACAGAACGTCTGCGTAATGCGTGTGACTATTTCTGTTATACCTCAAAGTTTTAATTAAAACGTTAAACTTGATAAAATTCAAGCGCGCGTTTACTCACTCAAATTTTGATCACTTATTACAATAAATTAAAGGACGTGTATATTGCAGCTGTAATTTTTTTTTTTTAATTCAAATGAATGAAAACAGGCTTAACGAATTAAAATATGATGGTTACGAGATAAATTTCTTTTTTTAATAAAGCATGCAAGGGACCGCTATATAAGATTAATGCGTTCATAGCCTCGTTTTCATCGTTGAATTACTACATTAAAGATAAAAAAAGATAATTTCAGGATCGCTTGTGTGTAATAATATAATTATTTAAAAATGAAAAAAAAATTATGTACATACATAAAACTACGTTATTGTGATTGAAAGTCTAGCCAGAAGCTACATTTTTATTTTTATTTTGTACTGCGCAGTTTATAACGCAAAATGTTTTACGAATATAATCGAGCTCCATGATTTTGAAAAATTATAATTTTAAATTTAGATAATACGAATCCCAGTCAATTGGAATGATTCGTTAAATGTAATGTAATAACGTTACATTAATGTAATAATGTTGCGACCCAAGCTTTTGATACAATATTTTTACATTATACAAGAAACATTGAATAAAATTAATATTAAAAAGGTTAATAAACACATCAGATTAAAAAAAAAAATTGAATGTTATGATTAATCGTCGACTTAAAACTACAAAAAAGGAAAACACCGAGATTTGAGTAATCCAAGTAAAGAAATTAAAGACCAAAACCGTCATTATTTTTTCTTGATTTTTTTGGTAAGAGTAGAGCAAACAACGTTTAAACAAATACGATTCTCATAACAAGTATATAAAAGAGAAGCTTGCACCTGGTATTTCTCAAGTGCCGCTGGCTTTGCTGACTGGAAAACTTATCAGCATGCGTTTTCGTAAGTATTGCTCGTTACCTTGATTATTTTAACAATATGTTCATCGATAAAACACTGACTCTTACATTACCTGCTACGTCACGTTATTTTTGATTATTTTTCTTCGTTTTATCGATCGTTACAAAAGTAGGCCTGTTTTGTTAAAATTTCAATTCGAGTACTAGTAAAGTGAGATGGAAACAGAAATTGGGTTAATAATGTGTAAATTCGGATTAAGGGGCTTTGTTTTCTTGGAAAAAGCCGCGCGACACGCCCGAAATTATTGCACGATATTTTATTGTGTTTAAAAAAGTTAATCGTTTACGAAATTTCTCGAGTCAAAAATATACTTGTTATTTCAACTGAAGAAAAAACATAATTTCAATTTTTTTTCAAGTTATCGAAATAAAGCCAACTTTTCCTTACTCCACCTCCTTTTTCCGCTATTTTAACCGATCCTCAGCCGGCAATTGACTCTACGATTCATTCGCTAAAGAAGCAAAAGTAAAATAAACGATCGTATTGCAGAGCTGCTTATCTCGGCGCTAGCCTTGTGCGCCATTTCTGCATCCGCTGAAAATGACGCACTGGATGTTCTTACCACCAACAGCGAAACGTTCCTCACGAATCTCTACAAGGTAAGTCACGTGGATTTGTCAAAAAATCGGGCTAAAATTCACCAATCCAACCTGCATTCCAGGAGCTCGCCAGCAAAAACGAAAAGAAGAACCTGATAAGCTCGCCGCTCAGTGTCCATGTTGCTCTGTCGATGACGGCCTACGGGGCCGCTAATGACACCGCCACCCTCATGCGCCAGGCGCTCAATCTGCCCACTAACGATAGTCTCGCTTTCGAAGGCTTTCGCCAACTCGATGCCGAATTCAGAGTATAAAACTTGTTCTTTTTTTTTGCATTTCTGCAAATCGACCGCAGCCTAATGTGAAAACTCTGCCTTCAGAACATCCAGAACGGTACCCTCGACATAGCGAACAAATTGTACGTCGGCAGAAACGCAGTGCTGAAGAAGGAATACCTCGATTTGACGAGCAGCGTCTTCAACGCCCAAGCCGACACCCTCGATACGAAGGATCCAGTTGCCGCGGCTAAAGCCGTCAACGACTGGGTCGCCCAAAAGACCCACGACAAGATTACCGATCTCCTCGATGCCAGTAAGTTTGAACGAGCGCACTGTGTACACGTGGTTTTTAAAAGGATAACAATTTTTTTAAATGTCATTTTTTTATTCAGGCTCCATCAGCGAGGACACCCGTTTGATTTTGCTCAACGCCATTTACTTCAAAGCGGAATGGGCCAGGGCGTTTAATGCGGACAAGACGAAGAACAAGCCGTTCTACACGAGCACGGGCAAAAAATTGCTCGTTCCGACGATGACGACCACCGGCTACTACATCTGCGGCAGATTCCCTGATTTGGCTGCCACTTACGTTGAAATTCCTTACAAGGTAAACAGAGCAATAATCAACAGTTTGTAGATTGGAATGTAACTAATACAATCGCGTCTCTTCTCATCAAACAGAACGAAGACTTGGTCATGGTCCTCATTGTACCTGACAAGGCAGACGGCTTGAGCAAAGTCGAACAGAATCTGGAGCTTTTCAACTACTCTACTCGAGCCGGGCTTGCGGTTGAACAAGAAATAAAGTTGTACTTACCCAAGTTCAAAATCGAAAGTACAATCGGTCTCAATGATCCACTGGCAAAGGTGCGAACAACGAAACGAACATATTCATTTGTGCATATTGTTAATTTTGTTAGGAAAATGAAAAATTTTATAAACTCGTCGATAAATTACAGCTTAACTTGGAAAACATATTCTCCGACGAGGCTAACTTCAGCGGAATCTCCGACGAGCCATTGAAAGTCGACGAAGTCAAACAGAAGGCTTTTATAGAGGTTACGGAGCAGGGTACCGAGGCTGCGGCCGCCACAGGTAAATCGATTTTTTTTAAATAAATTTTATTTAAACAATTTTTTTTTTAATTTTTATTGAGTGTTATATTCACGTTTACACGTATTGAATTACCTGTACATGTTAAACATGCGCATCGAAATACAAATAAGGCCATAAACAATGTTTATCTAAATATTGACTCTTAAGACATAAATATACTTTTGACACACACGCGTGTATCAAGAAAACAAACAGACTTATGTACTCTCGTTTAATTTTCAGATATCATACTAGTGGCAAAAGCGAGCTTCAATTACGAGCCACTCAAGTTCACCGTCGATCGGCCATTCCACTTTTTAATCAGAAAGTCACGAACGACCCTATTCCAAGGGCACATCTACAATCCCTTGTTGTAAATCGGAACATTTCCAGAGCATAAATGAAAATACTTCAAAAAAACGCAGGTTTAACAAATTTATGATCAAAAATAAACGAATGTAGCAGACGAAATGTCAAGTAAAATCCAAACTATTTTTAAAAATTAACGATTACAAATCATTTGGAAAAAGAACAACCGAGCTGTTTATCCGAATCGAATTTTCAGATAAGTACGAATATTCACAAACAACTCGGGTCGAGACAAACACTTTTATTATATTAATAAACCGCATAAACCTTGTAAATAAAAAAAAGAAACAGCTTACTACAAAAAAGATAATCCTAACGCAGCATCCGCCAATATATCTTACTTCTTGCCTCGTCCGCCCTTGACCGTCTTCTGCTGACTTTGCACCGTAACCGTCGTCGTGATCATCATCTTGGCCTTTTTCGCGGTACTGCCTGCTGTCCCGCTTTTCTTGGAATCCAACGGACGCTTTCTGGCGTTATCAACCGTCTTCGGCTTCAGCGCGGCCGTCTTCGGTGCAGCCTTTGCTGGCGCACGTTTGACTTGTCCCGACGCTTTTACACCACAACCTGCAGCTCTCGTGTAAGTGGTAACGACGTTCTCGTGGATGATCGTCGTCGTCTTCTCGCTCACGTTGATCTTGCTGCTCGAGCTGGCGAATCTCCTCGTCGACGCCGTTGAGCTGGCCAACGTGTTGGAGACGGCCTTGTTGATCGTCTTCGAGCCAGCTGCGTTTCCAGGTCGTCTTTGTTTGGCCTGGGTTGTCAGCGTAGTACCACTTCTTGAACTCATGGTGAAAATAGTCTGAAGGTAAACTTGGAAAACTTTGACGTGATGTCTCAGCAACGTCTAGACAAGCAATGAGAGATGTTTATGTCGAGTACGAGAGCCCTTTGTTTCGCGTGCACACTTGTCAATCTGTGTGGCGCTGTGTATACCCCACGGACCGCGACGTAATTCCCCCTTTACTGGGACTTTTTTTAGGGCGGGTCGTTTCAATCAGTTTGAGATTTTTTTCTTTGTTTTTTGAATAAATTTTTAATTTTAGGCAAAATAATAAACTAGTAAACGGCGATTAAGTGTTTTTAAATTGCATTTTCATATCAGTTAATGATAAGAAAAATAATCTTTATTAGTTATTTATTTTACACCAATTCAATTGGTGCATCTAACTTAATCATATAAAATATAAATCTTTGATTAATAAAATTTTTACAATCTATATTTACAAATTTATAGTGCATATTTACATATTCTATAAACAATATTAGGGTTGATATTGATGATTTAGCCAAAGAATGACAAGACCTTGGTGATCTCCTGAAGCTAAAAGAGATTCATCATAATTAAAACTTAATGTTAATGTTGGAGCTGAATGACCAAGTAATCTGTTGACTTGGGCAAATTTTCCATCTTTTGATGAGTCTAATAAACAAATTGAACCATCTTCTGATCCTGTAGCTATCAATGATGTACCCATTTGTGGACAGAATATTGAACGAATTAAATATTGCCTAAAAGAACATTATTGAAATTTTTAATAGATGAATAAGAATAGCATACAATATTTTATAAGTTTCCTAATTCAATGCATTAAAAAAATAGTTACCTGTGCCTAATGGGATATCTTTTCCAAATAGCTAAATAACCTTGGTCATCTGTTACTCTGTACAAAAGTACTGCATTGCAAGAACTACTGACTAAAAGAGTTGGCCAAGGAAAATCTTTTGATAACCAGGGGCGCCAAGAAATACTTGTGATAGCACCTCCTGTACCTTCCATCCGACGTAGCTTGGTTAATTTTCCTAAACCAGATTCTAAACGAAATGAGATAATAATACCTCTGTCATTTCCTACCCATACCAGTGAACCACCACTTTCTTGACAAGATAAAGCTGTTATCTAAAAATATAATTATAGTTACAAATTTTATTTTGAACACTTTCAGAAATGTATAAAAATATTTAGAATAAATTAGTTGGCATACTTTTCCACCAATTTTTACAGTTCCTCCTCTTGTATATTTTCCAGTAGAAACATTTAAAGTTTGAAGAAGTCCTTGTGAATTTCCTGCTAATACCAAATTATTATTAGTAGGAGCAAAAACACAACACAAAGTTTCTGCTCGTAATTGATCAGGAACAATTCTTAAACAGTCAGGTTTAGAATCATAATGTATTCTCCACAGTCTGATTGTTGCATCAAAAGAAGATGAAACTAAAAGATCATTACTCATGCTCCAATCTATAGAAGTGACTCCTTTTTGATGGCCTTGTAACAAAACTACAACTTTGGGAGGAGTACTAGTAGCTTCGCAAATAGAAATTGTGCCATCAAAGGATGCACAGCAAAATCTTGATCTGTCATTATTGGCAAACTTGAGCATGGAAATAGCTGCAGAATGCTGGTCGAAAACATGATGGACACCAGCAAAGTTTTCAGCTGTTGACTTCTTATGGAGAACTCTAGATTTTCCTTTTATATCAAAACTTTTTTCCGACAATTGGCTTGATGTGTCCAAGCAAGTACCATATCTGCGTCTAAGCAATTCTGATCTCAGTTTCAAGTAGCGTGATTGAAATTCTGGGTCTTTACCAGACTTCTCACTCAACAACTGATTCCTTCTACGCATATACGTCATTCCTAAAAGTCATAAGCTTATTAATATTTTTCAAGAAGTAGGAAAATAAAAAGCAATTACCTAAACTTGAGTTGTTGCCAGATCGCTGGGTATTGTATTTTGCATCTAGTGCAAAAACTTGTTGATGCCACGTTGTAATCATTTTGTTTGGAGTTATTGAATTTGATCGCATAGCTCTATATACGTTTTGGAGTATATTTTAAAACGAAGATCAAACTACGATTTCTGCATTACCAAAATCCGTTATTATGTCGTCTGCAAACTTTAGTACGCACAATAAATAAATTGTTTGAATTAGTTACAAAAAATTGTATAATGATTGAAATAAACTAACCTCACAAGAGATACTATTTTCAAAATGTTTTTACAACTGCTCAATGTTGATAGCCTCATTTCTTGAAAAACTACAGTTGACGAATAACCTGTTTATCATTTAAAAGGGTCTCATTGTTTTGATATTTACATCTCGAGTTTAAAAACAGTACTAGGTTTATGATATGCGTTTGTAAGTTGCGTTTATGTTTACAAAACGTATTTACGTTTGTGACAGTGTGTATACGTGTCAGGTAAGGTCACGTGGCTTAGTGCGGGAAATACGTAATAAAATGAATCGCTGGATTTTTCAGCCTGTGGAATTTTGCGAAATTCCATTCTTATTTTTTTTATTAAGGTCTAATTTGCAAATTAGTTGTATATTACCGATAAATAATTTAATTTATCATAATTATTTATGTTGAAAAGTGCAGCTCACTAACGTTATTGCTACTAGAAACGGAGCATTGATTCATGCATTTACGATTTACATCAATTAATTTAATTATTTGAAAATGTCTTGTATTTTTCGTATTGTAAACCATATCCTGACTAAGAAAAAAACTTATTCGAGTTCAAAATAAAAGATGAACTGTTACTAGACTGCTTAAACTAAAAGTAATAATTTATATAAAAAAAAAAAACAATGTAATGTAGCTTAAGCTGACTTGTTAAAAAAAAAAGAATATGTGAAAAGAAAAGAGAAGTTATTAGATTAGCATGAAATAAGTGAGCTGACTGTGTCTCGAGCCGCACACACTCATTGCCAAAGTTTTTCGATAAAATTTTATCTATCATTAAAATAGCACTGTGCTCGGTGTTAACGCTTGCAACTCGAGCATATACCCGTTCAGCAAGAACAATAAAAATATTTCATTTGTACAAAAATAAAGTTGTGCTTTTTTTTTTCATTTCTAAACTCGTTCGTGATTTAATTATGGAAATGTTACGCTTCGCAATAGAATGTCGACTTATCTTGGCAGTTATACGAGGATAACATTTTTCGCGAGAAATATGTTGAAATACGACAGATTTTAGATAAGCTATTTTATTATCTAGCGATTTAAAACGTTGTCGATGTGTTTTCAAAAATATTTTATCGTGTTTATAAAAAGCGATAAGCTGACTTTTTCCAATATTGTTATCCACACTGCCATATTGTTACTTAAATAACTATTAATAAATTTTTGATGATTGTATAGATGTCAAGACTGTCAGTTACAACTTATATGGACTCTAAACCTAACGTTTGATGATTCGTTAAAAGGATCAACAAAAATTAATCAAAACTCAACAAACTGTTGGACAAGTGCGACCAATCGACCAAATCTCGACTACAATATTTTACTCGGCCGACCTTGTCCCGCACCAACGTGCAAAGAGCCTAAAAATCAAACAGAACTAAAAGCGAAGAGTAATTGGCAAAACGATAGGGCAAGAGAGTGAACGCGAGAGATCTGCCAACGCTGTCGCTCCCATTCATATGCCCATCCTCCCCCTCTCGGGCTCGGAACGTCTTCACTGCAGCAATTAGAGTAAAAACACTCGGCATGCCATGAATTCTTCGGTGAGCGAAAGACACACGGGCGGCGCGTCCGCTTAGGCTCACACCTCTCTCGCTGGTGTGGCTAGGCGTGGAGTATACTCGCCCGTTCCCAGAGCGCGCACAGACACACGCACGGGGCCGGTCTCTGCGGGTGTTATGTGCGCGTCAGAGAGGCGCGTTATGGAAAAAAAAAATCTCGGCGAGAGCGGGGGCCGGCCTTAAAAATAATACAATGCTGCTGCTGCCTGCGCGCTTATACTCCGGCGCGCACGCACGTATAACACATTATCCCATGACGAGCGAACGAAAAGAAAAAAAAACGAGTTGCGTCCGTAAAGGAAGAGGGGAAGCTCTCTGCTCCGTATACACAGAGAGGCCAAAGAGAAGAGGGAGAGCCGAGGAGGGCACTTGTCGGCGCTTCTTCCCGGCGGCGTAATCAGCCATAATACCTCCCACCGTGGCGCGTCTGCTTTCTCGCACACACGCGCAGCGCGGCCCAAAGAGACAGAGAGAGCTACTCCTCCTTCTCCGTCTCTTCATCACGGCGCGTTCTCCAACTCAATGCCTCCGCCTGCACGTTCGGCTGGGCAGCAGTAGTAGCTCGGCACTCGCATCATCCTCGTCATCATCGTCGTCGTCACCTCTCGGCTTCTTCTCTACCCCTCTCGTTGCGGGCTCTCCCACATTCGTTTGAGCTTTGTCACGCTCGGCCGCCGGCCCGCCGCGTCTACCCGTACACGCACACATACTCGCCCGCAAATCCAGCAGCAGCCCGTTCTCGCGCGGTTGTATATATACCTATATAATATATACAAAGCTGCTCCGGAGCAGCGGTGGCGGCGGCGCTCCTCCATAGTCCCTCTCCGCTCCTCGCGCGCGAGAGTGAGCCGCGCTCTCTTTCTCTCTCCCACGGAACGGCCCGAGCGAGCACGACGACGAGGCGCACACACGATAGCACACACGGCCGGAGCAGCAGTGGATTTTGTGCTCGAGAGAGAAAAGGAGAGAGCCGTCTGTGTGAGTGTGTGCTCCAACCGAGGCTGCGCGTCTCTCTTTTTCCCTCCCTCTCTCGGAGTCCGTCCTCTCTCTCTCGCTCGCGTGTATGTGAGTAAGCTGCCGAGAGTATACGCGTGTCCAGGATCGACGGAGCGTCCGCATAGCAGGCAGCTCGGCAGCGGCGGCACTCGGAGCAGCAGCAGTACAAGCCCAAGCAAATCGGAGCAGCCATCTCTCAGCGGCGCGCGCGAGAGCTCTCCTCCTCGCTCTCTTTTTTTCTCTTTAACTCTCGCGCTCTGCGAACAGCCAGTGCTTCAAGCCCCGGAAAAAACATGCAGGCGATCAAGTGTGTCGTCGTAGGCGACGGGTGAGTACCACCACCTACTCCCAGTCTCTACCTCCCCCGCGATGCCTCGTACAACAGCCCCGTGCGGGCAGACCCCCGTGGCCTCGCGCGATTTGGACCCTTCCGCGCGCCTCTTTGGGACTCTCCCTTTGCCGAGGGAGGCTTGCTCCAACAGCCGCCTTCCACGGCTTGGCCGCCTCTGGAGAGAAACGCCCGCGCGCGCGTGCGAGTGAGACGGAACGAGCGCGCGCGGCCCCTGATCGTCGATTCCCCTGCGCTCCGGCTCTTTCTCTCTCTCTCTCGCTCGCTCGCTCGCGGTTATGCCCAACTCGCTGCTTTTTTACAACGGCTACTCGACTTCGACCCGACCCGCCCGCCCCCCTCCCCCCTCCGCGCCCCTCCTCACTCGACCTGTTTCCTGCGGGAAGTATACGAGGCCGTTGGGTTTATGCACTGGGCCTCGAGTCCGGAACTCGCAGCGTTTTGACCTCGGCACGGGAGACGCGAGCTCTCATGGGCGTGGTGAACAGCGGACTTCTCTTGACGCTTTTTGCCCGGCACTCGCCTGTATGTGTCAACGCCGCTCTCGGCTAGCGGCTCTTTGCTCGTTTACCGGAGAATTCAACTTATGCTAAAGACGACCGTTGCTGCCGTTTCGTTTTCTCGCTCCAGAGATGAAAGTCGCTATGCATGCTCCGGTTTTACCATGAGTCAGATAGTCGTGTTTCTCTTTCTCTCTCTCCTTTTTTTTGTTATTCCAATTTCCAGGATACTTCCTCTTTAATTTTTTAACAGCCTTAGTCTGATAACATACTTGGGATGTCCATGCTACTCTGGAATTTTTTTTAACAACTTTAATTTGATAAAAAATGCTTGGGATGCCCATACTGGAGTCATCAATTGCAACATGTGTTTGCTCTACATATTCCAACTGCTTTGCATTGCAAATTGATATAATGTTTTATAAATGGAAGTTGCCATGAAATTTGAACGCATTAGTTGTAGTAAAGTTAACTGGGATTATTAATTTATTATGTAAACACTTTCAAGCGTTTATCAATTTGCAACTACTTTTGTACGTCTTACAACTTTTTAAAATAAGAGCATAGCTTGATTATAGTTTTCATTGAAACTACACTACATTTTATACAAACTGAAAATTATTAAATATTTCTTTTCTTTTTCCAGTGCCGTGGGTAAAACTTGTCTTTTGATAAGTTACACAACCAATGCATTCCCAGGAGAATACATACCTACAGTTTTTGACAATTACTCTGCTAATGTTATGGTTGATGGAAAACCAATCAATTTGGGACTCTGGGATACAGCTGGACAGGAAGATTATGACAGGCTGAGACCTCTATCTTATCCACAGACTGATGTCTTTCTTATTTGCTTTTCATTGGTAAATCCTGCCAGTTTTGAAAACGTAAGAGCCAAGTGGTATCCAGAAGTGCGCCATCATTGTCCAACAACTCCAATTATTTTAGTTGGTACAAAGCTTGATTTACGCGAAGACAAGGAAACTATTGAACGATTGAAGGACAAGAAACTTGCTCCTATTACTTACCCTCAGGTAATTAACATACACTACAAACGTGATAATTTTAATGAGTTGCATGTGTGCATTAAATACATTGACTAGTTAGTGAAGTTTAAAATTCTAAATGTTTAAAATGGTATTAATTTAAAATAATAAAATCTATTTTCTTTGATTTGTAGGGTCTGACAATGGCAAAAGAAATTGGAGCTGTAAAGTATCTGGAATGCTCCGCCTTAACGCAAAAAGGACTAAAAACAGTGTTTGACGAGGCGATTCGCGCCGTCCTTTGCCCTGTTCTCCAGGTGAAGCAAAGACGCAAATGTTGCCTCCTATAATATTAAATTTATTACATCGCTGTGTAATCACTCGCTGGAAAGACGCTCAGCGGCGCTGCAAATCCTTCTCGAACCCCTTCTTGAAAGTACTGACGCGCTAGTGAATTACAAACATGTCGCATCGCACAAATCCATCAGTAGTAAAATAACAAGCGTTCGTATAACTTTTATCAAGACACATTAAAACAAAACGTAACATCAAGAACGTCACATGAAGACGAACAAGTTGTTGGTCAAAACAAAAGAAATAATATTTCAACAAAAGAACACGCATCAAAGGGGAGGAAAGAAGACTTCCACGCTGATAGCATCAGTATTTCCAGTGAACATGCAAAAAGTAAAGGGTAAAGGGTTCACAAATTTACACTCCTTGTCTCTGTTACTATTGAAAGTTCGCTTTCGCGCGCGAGAGAGGGACAGACGATTTTAGAAGAGAAATTAAGCGATTATGAAGAAAGAGAGAGAATAAGCGCCAAGATTTAAAGCGATTGTGTACAGTATATTAGAGTATATTAATAATTATTAATAAATATCTATGAACGATTAAAGAAAATTATATATATATATATACATTCACGCTCTAAAAAAATAGACGAATATGTAAGTTGACTGTGTAATTTTTAGGCTAGGCTTAAGGCGCGCGAACCGTAAGAATGGAGCATGAGTATGAGATGCGCAAGGGCGTGTGGACGTTTGCTCCGCTCTTTGCTCCCGATGCGTCTCTTGAACGCCGCTTTGATTCAATGTCTGTGATTCATACGCACAATGCGCGCTCCCCTCCGCTCGTAGTGAGACGCGTGCACGCGATAAAAGGACAGCTAAAAAGAAATGGAAAATAAAAAGGCAAAATAAGCGTAATGAAACAAGGATACTCGGAATAGCACGAAGAGATGGAGCGCGAGTGCATGCGATTTTGTTCAAAGTACATGCAGCTGAAAGAAAAAAATTAAATGAAGAAAAAACATTTTGTTTTTCTTTTAGAGAGATTGAGAGAGAGAGAGAGAGAGAGAGAGTGTGAGAGTACGCGTGCGCTTATGTGTGAAAAAATAAAAGAATCAAACGGTACGAGGTTTATGAAAGCGAGAGAAACAACTTAGAAGCGATAAAATTTGTAAATAATTGCTGAAGTTCAAACTTTGATCCTATCATGCTATTGGCTATTACCTTTAATAAGCAACTACTAATCGAATCTAAATCGAGAAAAAACGTTAATTGTTTTTTATATATATATATTAAAAAAAAGTATATATGGAAACCGAGACTGGACTGTATAATGTTTAATGTATAATGTGTAGTTTACACAGGTCTCTTACTTACCAAACTTGTCACTGCTACACGTTTTTAAACGTGCTAATAAAACTACTCCTGTTTCAGTCCAATTACAACAACAAAACCATAGATATTGTAACTAAATTTGCTTTATTAAATGGGTGTTTACTAAATGAGCAATTTTTCATCCTTTTTATAAATCCTGATACTACTTCACTTACACATTTATAAATAAAAACATCGTACATATTTGTATTTTAATTTTTAATAAATTAATTACTACGTGAACAAAACTTTATTACGAATCCGATCAATAAATTACGTTCGTGTATAAATTGACAAAAATAATAAATATATTACTGATACCGACAACGACTTGCAATATTAATATAAACTTCAATCAAAAACAATTGGTTGACAAAATATAAAATATAAAACATTCACCGATTTTTTTTACATAAAATGTTTTCGTAATACACCATTAAGACCAAGTAATAAGGCTTATGCATGTGTGTGCCAAAGACTGTACAATTAAATAGGACTAATCGCAAAAAGCGCGACGTAAAAAAAATACATTTTTAACAGTTAACAAGATTAATCAACAATATTGACTCGTTTAGACGGCCGTATCGAAAAATGTGTTGATGGTGGTGGCCACCTGCTCAGGACTGTATTTGATATATTTGGCCGGATTTTTAGAGAACGATGTGTGACGATACTTGTGGTAGAAGGTCGTGTAGAGAGGGACGAGTGACTGCCGTAGTTCCTTGCGAAGCTCCTCGCGTAGCCGGGAATCTGGCACAGCGTACGTTCGCTGGAATTTGGCTGCCTCCTCGAACTCCCGTGTAAACCCCGAGAAGCGCTCTTTCAGCACCTTTGAACCTGTGTACACACGAATTTCCTACTTTAGTGTCCTAAATTCCTAATTTTTGAAAAGTGTGACTAAATATCGGAAGCAATCGATTCATCTAATCTTTGCTCTAATTTCCTCATGAGCTTTTAAAAAAAATGACGCATCGTGCTTAACAATCTATTAACGATCACAATCTCGGCAAAGTGATAAGCTCATCCAAAATCTCCGTTAAATCATAGTCCAATCAATCTGTTTCTATTAAGCTCCGTATCGTAAGAAAAAAAAAATAAAACGACCTACCGGGTTCGTCGTTGTGCTCTATGTGGCCACGAGCTTTGGCAAAAGTCGTGCCGACGTAGTTGGCTCGATCGCGGGCCAAAAGATCCAGATAAGTTTGCTCGGCGCTCGGCTCGGCGAGCAGCAGTAGCTCCATGAGCGCACTCCGGCGCAGCGCGTTTATCACGTAATTGTGGTTGTTAAGCCGGAAGAGCGCGCGCAATGCGGGATCGGAGTAGAGGGTGTCGCTTTTGCTGACGAGCGCGAGATTCAGTAGAGCCAGCACGCGCTCTGAAAAGAAATTAATACTCGGGTTAATAAAAAACGAAATTATGCTCGGACGGCTGAGTCAAAGCCGGCAATGACGTCAGCGCGCTGGATTATAACGCAGGACGATGAGCTAGCAAGTTTACGAGCGCCGCGCACTTATGTAAAGTCCCAGAGCTATCCTGCACTGCTTCTCGTTGGGCTTGCCGTTGGCGCTGACGGCCGAATCCGGCTCGTTGTGCCGCTTGAGCACGGCGCCGACCGTGTCCGCGTACTCGGTCAGCTGCTCGAGGAAGACGAGGGCGTTGCTCGTGCTCTCGGCCACCGTCCCGTCCTTTGGCAGCACGGCGCCCGACTCGTTGCGCACGCTCTCTCCAAAGCACTCCAAAGCCTGAGCTCCCTGAAACGCGACATCAATCGTTATACAATGACAAAATGATACCTCACAGGGGGAAAGAACAAGTAGGCCTCACAGTGTCGGTGAGGGTCTGGATGACCGAGGCGAACTTGGATCTGAGCGCATACTCGCAGCCCTCGACCGTACGCTCGAGGTCGGGCTTGAGCTCCTCGAGATGCTTGAGTATAGGGAAAACGACGAGGACAGCAGTGAAGTCGCGCCGGGCGATGCATCGCTTGGCGCGCGCGGCTATGTTCTCGCCGTCCTGGGCGACGAGGTCCATCGCGTCGCGCACCGTCGCCTCGAGCACCTGGAGCTGGAGGGTCGAGGGCAGGATGCGCCCGATGAGGGTGCGCTCGGCTTGCATGAGCTTGTGCAGTCCGGCCGCGAGGAGGAGGTAGTTCTCCATCTCCTGCTCGTCGACCGGGGCGCCGTCGTCGTTGGCGTGATGGTGGCCGGCCGGACTGGCGGCGGACTTGCGCGAGCTCGGGAAGGACAGGCCCGTCGTCTGGGAGGCCTTCTGCATGATCTTGCTCGCCTTCTTCTCGAGGGCGAGCTGCAGCCGGCGCGAGGCCCTGCGACCCGCGGCCTCTGCTACGCTCAACGAGTGCCTATGCGCAAACTTGGCTCGCTGCAACGGCAAAGTGGAAATTTAAGGGCCGTGTATCGTGCTTGCAAGCGTTATCTGTCTACTCACAGGCATCGGACTGGCTGCGTGGGTGCTGCCGCCGCTGGCGGTGCGCTGGTGCTCCTTGAGCAGCTGGAGCGAGCGCAGGACGACCGCCGCCCTGACGGAGGCGTAGATCTTGGTGTGCCTGCGGTGGCCGCGCTCCTCCAGCCAGCCGGCTATCTTGACGAGGTCGGCGAGCGCGCTCTCCGGCAGCTGGCACAGCGACTGCGGCGCGTCCTCGGCGCTCGTGTCCTCGTCGAGGCCGATCAGGTCGAGCAGGACGATCGGCAGGACGGGCTTGCTCTGCCGCGCGAGCACGTCGTTGAACTCGGAGTAGAGAGCCTCGAGGCCCGAGGCCAGCAGGGTCGACACGTTCTCCAGCTCGACCGAGCTCGGGTTGTTCTTCTGGAAGTAGCGCTGGGCGTTGTGCAGCCGGTTCATCGCCTCGAGGAAGCCGTCGAGGCCACCCGGGCCGTTCGGACCGGCGCGCACTGGGCCCTCGACCTCCTGGCAGACCCCGTAGTAGCCGATCGCGTGGTCGAGGATCGTCAGGGTTTTCTCGATGTCTGCGTGACAAAAAGGGGTTAGCTTTTCGAAGACTCGAGTAGGAGGTGTATGGGGGACGCTTACTGTGCTGCTGGGTCTGCAGGTTGCCGGTCTCGTTGTACACCGGCAGGATCGTGCGACGCAGAGTCGCCAGGCGCTCCTCCAGGGACGACAGGATGGCCACCATACCGTTGGTCAGCTTCGTGCTCTGCTCCTGGGAGTCGCGCAGGAACTCCAGCGAGGCGAGCTCGGCCTCGAGCTTGCACTCCACCTCGAACCTCCTCTCCGACGTGTCGCTGTCCAGTTGCATTTTCTTCCTTCTCTTTTCGCGTTTATACTGGAAATTGATTGGGTTGTTTTACTTGTACGAATTTTTAGCATTTTAAACGGACTTACCTTTGTACAGTTTTATGAAAAAATCATAATTGATCTAGCGACGTCGGGGCTTTAATCATGGGGCCACGTGAGGAGTTTGTTTACAAAATAAAGCCAAGGTTTTTATTTTTGGAAGACGTGTGTCAACAAAATGCAGCTGACGGGATAGCTGTCACAACCTAACCTATTGAAAGCTACACCCCCCCCTCTTGGGCTGCTTACCTAACGTAAACTCGACATAGCGCTGCAAGTATACGACGGAGAAAGTAGATGAATGAGATTCCCCTTCCCGCTCTTTTTTTACCGGTCCCGCCTACTTTATTTTTGAGGAGGAAAAATATTAGGTAATGGAATACAAAACAAACAATTTAGTAATAAAACGTATCTTTTATTTGTATGATTTTTTTTCTTATTCTAATCATATTTGTACATTAAACATTTTTTTTGGTGTCAACTGGCACCGGATCAGGCACTTTTTCAACATTTCGAACATTTAGTATAAAAAACTAAAGCATAAATTAGGAAACGGTTACAGTAACGATACGTAGGTTTTCAAAATAAACCTTTAAAATGAACAATAAACAAATAATTTAATCTTTATATTAAACAAGAGAAATAATACTTTTACGATCTTTCTGGAGCAGCCAATCTACAAGACGAAAATTATGTTAATATTGTTAATGTTAATATTGGAAAATTTTACTCATTATCAAACGAATTAAGAATATTACCTGTGAATAGTAATAAAGTTATCAGCAACAATATGAGAAGTATCAAGTGGAGTTAGGAAAGAAAATTGACTTTCAGGATGAGACTGCGCGTGTCCCAAAAGAATGTCCATAACAACACGACGATTTATTTTATCCTGTAAAATAAACAATGATTTAAAATTTTGTATTACTTAAACATCAATTTTCAATAAAAGTAAGGGTTGATCATTTACCATGAATACATCAAACTCATCCAAAAAGTAGAATGGTAATTTTGTACAGTCCCATAAAGCTAAAATAAAAGCTACTGTAGAATAGGAACGTTCACCTCCTGAAAGAGCTTTTGCGTCGTTGGTAGGTCGCTTGTCATCGTTTTTCATTGTAACTTCCAGATTGAGATCTCCTTTATGATGATCAATTGTTATTGTTCCCGCATAATTTCTCAAGGAAAGTATATTTGTAAACGACTCTTGAACACATCTACTGAGTTCTTTTTTCATTGCATTGTATAATAATTTACGCTTTTTTAAGCGACTGATTTGTTTCTAAAACAATTGAAATATAAAAAATTTAAGGAAGTGCTAAGTTTTACAAATAAATATGATTATTTATTATAATTAGCCTTACATCATTACTTCTTTGCAACTCTATAGCAAACTCACGGACGCCTTCGAATTTGGCTTTCTTCTCTTCATATTCTTCGGAAAGCGATTCTTTGGTGCCATGTTGACTTTCCATGGAGTCAATGACCATTTTTAACTCTTTCAATTTATTATTTATTTCACTAACAGATCTAAAAATAAAAGAAAAAATATTTAAAGTTTTATTAGTAAGGCCAATAATTTTAATATAACGTTAAGAACGTAATGTAATTAGTATATACTTTTCTGTTTCTATTCGTGGACAAGTTTTCTCGGCGCTGTCAAGCTTTGAATTTACAACTCTTTGTTGGATTTGATGTTCACTGTTTAGTTTTTGAAGAACTTGTTTAGCCTCTTCCATACGACGAGCTGCGCCTTGATTGGAAACGTGTAATCGTTTGTTTTCATCTTTTAATTCTTTAATTTTGTCCTGTTTAGAAACAACAAATTTTAGTAACGCGTTAATAAAATAATTTCTAAAAAGTACGAAAAAATTCTTACTCTAAGAGGTTGAAGTCTTGATTCGAGATTTTGAGCTAAATCACGTTGGTTTTTACATTCTTCGTTTAGAGAATTTAAATGTTTCTTTGATTCATTAATTTCTTCTATAAAACGACTTTCTTCTTCTTTTTTCTCGGCAACCTGCCTCTCAAGTTCTTCAATTTCCATTTTCTGTCATAAACACAAATATTTATAAAATTAACGTTCATTGATTTTGTATTTAAAATAAGCGTTTTACTACTTACAAAAGTATTTATATTATTATCGTCGCTGTAACTGTCAATTTTATCTTTTAACTGTTCAATCTTATTTTTTACTTTTTTCTGCTCTTGAAGCAAACTTTTAACTTTTGTCTGAACTTTGGCATATTCTTGTGCGTTGTTTTGTTTTTTCTCACGCACGTTTTTAAAATCTTGTTCGGCAACATTTAACTCATCTTCCGCAACACTTATCTCTTCTTGTAGATGCCTAAAAATTAACAATAAAATTTAGGTTGCAATTGTAAATAATATTTAATAAATATTTTTTAAAAACTTACTGTATGGCATCACTGGTTGATACTTGTAAGTATTTCGGCCTTGTAACTGTGCCACCATAAGTACGGTAAGGATGCGAAAAAAACAAATCGGCATTTTTTGTAATAGCTCTCTTGGTATTTCGTGGCACTCTGTTTTCATGTGCCATCACTTCGCACGCTTCTTCAGAAGTAGGTATCAAAAGTATGCATTCAATTTCTCTTTGATCAATCAATGAGTTTGCAACAACAGGATGAGATATTTCCATAGCATCCAAAAGATTAAAATACCTCGGCGAATTTGTACATCCAGCACTTACGTCATGCATCTAATTGTGTAACACATATAAATAAATACTTGTAATTTTATAAATTGTAACTTGAAATTAATTTTATGGCCAGATAAATCAACTTACTCTATCGAAAAATTTACTGATAACAACTTGAGGAGGACTTTCACGACCGTAAACTTCACTCATTACAACATTCAATACTCGAGCATCTTGAGTGTTATCCACACAAAATGATGTAAGAGTTCCAAAGCCCAAATGAGATTCCACAGCAGGAATCCATTGAGGATCTTTTAATTTTATATAAGCTCCTGAAAATGTTAAACAAATTTTTACAATCAGTGCTTATGAATGAAACTAATACATTAATAAAATTTCTTGACTTTTTACCTAAAGGACCAACTGGTTTTTGTCTGAATTTTCCTCTTCTAAATTCTTCTTCGATTCTTTTTAAAAGCCGAGGCATATTAGCGCCGTAAACTGTTAGTGCATCATTTGACTGGTTTTTGATAGCATTTAATCTATGCCGTAATTTAGCTGTAACGTATTAGCAATTAATGAATTGTAACTTCTAAATATTTTTATTTTTAAATAATTGTTTCTTACTTAATGTATTAGTTTTTTGTTCAACATCAATGATGATACTATGATGTTCTTGTTCAATTCGCCTTTTGTTTTCTTCTAAATGCATGAGATCAGTTTGTTTTGTCCTTAAAGTAGCTTCTACTTCATCTAAAATTTGTTCACATTCAGCAGTTTCACTTATAGCCTTTTGTTTTTCTTCTACGTCACTACTTGACCTGTAGATCAAAAATTAAATTTAATAAAAACTTTAAAATTTATAAAAAATATAATTGCAGCACATACTTTTCTAATTTTTTAATCCCTTCTTGTAATGTAGAAATATCGGACTCTTTTCTTCTTATAGTATCGTGAAGATGTCTCACTTTTTCTTTTTTGGCATCATGAATCTTTTTTGCATCAGCAAGTCTTTTTTTAGCTTCATTTAATTTTGAAGCACTTTCAGATGATTCAATTTCTTGTTTTGCCATATTTTGTTTTATTTTCCTGCAAAAAAAATCACATGCATTAAAATTTAAATATTCAAAATAGATAATAATGTTAGATTTTTTATTTAGACTTACTCTATTTCTTCATTGATTTCTTGTTCCTTAGCAACTTTATTAGATTCTAAATCTTTCAAGTTATCCACACTTTCTTGTTGATTTTTTATTTTTATTTCTATTTCCAATAGTTTTTTTTCTTCTTGAATCACCTGCAATTTTAAAAGGATGTATTAAAATTATGCTTAAATTACAAACACATTAAATACTTACATGTGCCCACTGAATTTCTTTTTGAAGTTCACTATACGTTTCACGTGTTTCATCAAGTGATTCCAGTGTTTTCAGTTTCTTTTCAATTTCTTGTAACTCTCTTTCATTTTCAAGCAGACTGAGTTTTGCCTTGCCTAAATTTTGATGCGTACTTTCACTTTCTTCTGCTGCTTTTCTGTAATTATCACCTATTACATCTAATCTGGTGGCTTTCATAAAT
Organism: Anagyrus pseudococci; assembly: GCA_030522585.1. Taxonomy (NCBI): domain Eukaryota; kingdom Metazoa; phylum Arthropoda; class Insecta; order Hymenoptera; family Encyrtidae; genus Anagyrus; species Anagyrus pseudococci. The sequence goes on from JAPYYQ010001934.1 coordinate 49,052, forward strand.
AACTTATATTTATCACTGGGTTTTGAAGATGTTAAAAATGTTCTTGAAACATCTTGGTTTAATACTGATATTGGATTATCTACTTGTATATTCAATTGGTTT